>VDFB02058143.1:149715-207467 GCA_007258455.2 Sequoia sempervirens
CATCATTCTAGCTTTCAAATGCGTCACTTTAGCACCGCCGCAAAAAAATTATGTTTTTCTTGTAAAAAATGCTTCCCTTAACCAAAATATATAGTATAATATATGAATTTTCTTCTCTTGACCCTTCCAGATGCAACCGTGGTATTTATTTGAACTCAAAAGACTCCCAAAAGTGTGATTTACAAGATTCTTCAAAAGTACCTACACCCTTCAAGACAAAAAACACCAAAAACTTCCAAACAAAGAATGCCAATCAAGAGGGTTAGTAGTTCACGTCGGATTCACCAATGTATCATCATGAAAAAAAAGTGGATTAAAACAACACAATATGCAATTAAACTCGAATGTAAACTAAAGCTAAACAACAAAGCACAAAGGAAAGCATAAATGAAAAGATCTCACCAAGCATCAATATAGTTCAATGAATAACCTCTATTGTCCTTCTCCATTTCGCTATGATAGTATTCTTTCCCTTAGATTTTCAATGTGTGTGCAAGTATAGCCTCAATAGATGTGATAATAGCAAAGTATTGAAGATTATAAAACAAGTGCTCCAAAAGTCATCAGATTTCAGGAGGAGTTATAATGATGAAGGTCAGGTCAATTTATAGAAAATTGATTGTTCGAATGACAAACTCAGATTACAAGATAGACAAACGATTCAAATTAAAAGATTTGACATGCATTGAGATTTGTGTCAGTAGTGACATGAGTGATAAAGCATAAAAGGTGAAGATCAAGATTAAATAATGATTTAATCTTTAGTTGAAAGTATTCAAAAATTAGAAGAATAATGATTGCATACAAAGATGAAGATTAGCATGAAAGAAATGGTATGTTCAAATGAACAAATGAATTAATTAATTAAATAAAGCTATTTAATTAATAAATGTTTGCACGTAGAAGAATTAAAGCTTAGATAAGTGACTGATTAAATCAGAAAGTCTTTTTGTTAGAAATAGACAAATATTAGATCAAGAGATAACGAACCGATTTAAATAGATCTCAAGTCAAGTGAAAATGAATAATTAGATAACTAAGAGATTATCTAAATATAGAAGAATATGCCAAGAATAATTCCTTTTATGAATTAAATGATTATTTAATTCAACATTCAAAATTAGAGGATTAAATTAAATAAATGATTTAATTGACTGAAGAAAAGGATTAAGAATAATTAAATAATTAAAGTATTTATTTAATTATAGTTGAAAGTGTGATAAGAATAAATTAAATAAGAATGTATTTAATTTCACAAAGAGGATAAAGTTAATTAGTGACATAATTAAATAAAGTTATTTAATTAATTAATCAGGATTGAATAAGGGTAAATGAATTAATTAAATAATTAAAGTTATTTAATTAATAGAGGAATAAAGGTTAAAATGAATTAATTAAACAAAGCTATTTAATTAATAGATGAAAAAAGACTTTAGAGAATAATTAAATAATTAAAATTATTTAATTATGACAATGAAGGTACGAATTATGAAGAAATTGAAGTCGCGGGCCTAGACCAAATTTCAGCGTCTACAATAAATACTATGCTATTCAGTCTCATTCTATCTTAGTTAAAAGGAGACATTATTTGATTACTAAATTTAATAATACTTTTCATTGTGTGAATTAACTTAACCATCATTGAGATTGAATAATAAGAGGGAAAATTTACGTGTGAATCCTAACCAACTCAAACCTAAATCATATAGCTCCAATTTTAGTTTATAGAGAGAGTAAACTTGGTTGAAATGCTGCCATAAATCAAGGCTTATGATTTTCATGGGCATCACTATAGAAATGCATAATCTAACTAACTAATCCCCTATCCTACTTAACCCATACTAGGCTTTCAAGGTAAGGAAAGGGGCATTGCACCAAGATGAGGCACAAAAAAGTGGCCAAATGCCCAAAAATGAGCAAAACGTGTTCGTGTTTTGAAGAAATACAAATAATGCACTTGTTTTATGGCTTAGATTTTCAGAGCCATAACACGAGCGCATTATTTAAATACAAAACATGCACACATTTTCATGAAAGCAAAACACATATGCATTTTATGGAGACAAGATGTGTGCATGTTTTTATGAATATTTTATATTACATTATATATTATAATATATTATGATAATATTAATATAATATTATATTATATTATATTATATAATTAAATGCTACTATGGGGGTAGCTCCCTTTGATTGATGATAGAAAACAAGGTTATAGATATTTGTGCAAAATGAAGGACAAGCCTTCAATGCATTCAATGCATCTTACAATATGGGATGGCGACAATAGATCACCATTTACCTTGAGGTTCTCTTGGAATTTATCCATCTTATTATTTTCTATCCCTGCCTTGTATAGCTAAAAACCTTTCTTTGTCACCCCCTTGGAGATGGCATTGACATCAAAGATTCCAGCCACAAAACCCATAGCTGGCATAGTTGGTATGTTTAGAATCTTTTCCTTGACAACATCCATGTTGGCTGGAGAGAGTAAATGATGTGCAAAGCGTGCCCCATAGTTGAGCTCCCAAAACCTGGACTACCATTGAGAAGGAGTAATACATAGACTTGTTGTGCAGGTGATCGTTCGACCATGATTCTGCCCCCACCACTTTGATTACTACCTCTCAAGATACCTCCTCTCTAAGTTTGAAAACCTTGCCCACCTGCTGCTCTTTCCCTTATTGTAGGTAGCCACACTCGACACCAAATATCTTCACCATCGCTGCTCGACTGTAATGTGCCACCTTAGACATTTGGCAATGATTGTAATTAGGAAACGATATCAGAATTAGTGATAATAAAGCATTAAACAACAATCCTAATATTAGTGATAATAAAACATTAAACAACAATCCTAATGGTCCTAATCAAGTAATAAAGAACAAAAGGAAACTCAAAGCACAAAACAATAAAACAATATTACCAAATCTTCAAGCCTCTATTGATTCATCTCTATTACCCTTCTCCATTTTGCTTTGATTGATCAATGCCCTCAGATTCGTGTGCAAATGTAGCCTAAATGAAAAGCAAAATATTGAAGTAATTGTCTCAACACCATTTACTTGCATAAACTAGATACCATAATATTGGATCCTCAAAATGAAAAAGGTAGACGCCTTTTATAGAAAAGACAAATTTGAACGAATGGCCGAGATTAAATGATTTTAATTCCAATCAACATTTGAAATTAAACGAGTCGGGAGGGGATATGAATACGATTGAGAGAGGAACTAAATAATTCTAAAAAATCATTTAGTTTGAGAAGGAAAGTAAATAATTAAATAATGGAAACATTATTTAATTATAGAAGAAAAAGGCAAGTTGATTTTTGAGTGGGAGATAAAAGACAAATTAGAAAGTCATTAATTAAATAAAATTATTTAATTATAGACTTTCCAAGGAAAAATAAAATAAGAGATGATGATGAAGATGAAGACTTGAGATAACTATAAAAAACATAGAAAAAAGAAACTAAATAATTCTAAAAATTATTTAGTTTGAGAGGGAAAGCGAATAATTAAATAATGAAAACATTATTTAATTATAGAGGAAAAAGACAAGTTGACTTTTTTAATTAAATAACAACTTAATTCAAAAAGTGGAAGAAAAGTGAGTCATTAATTAAATAAAATTTAATTAATTTATGGCAGAAAAGGTTAAAATGAATAATTAAATAATTGAATAATTACTTAATTATAGTAGAAAGTGATTAATAATTAAATAAATATAAATTTATTTAACTATAGAAGACAAGGTCATTAGTGACGTAATTAAATAAAAAACAATTTATTTAATTAATCAAAAGAGGAAATAGAAAGACAAAACAAATTAATTAAATAATTCAAATTATTTAATTAATAGAAGGCTTTATGAAATTAGACAATAATTAAATAATTAAAAAGGGTATTTAATAAAGTTGCAGGCCTAGGACAATTTTTAGTATTTACATTTTCCCCCTCTTTGATGTACAATGCAATTTATCACATTGTGTCAAAAACAATTAGTCAAAACATACCCCGATGTAAGTAGGGTGGACTCATGCCCCCTCGGAAATTTTTTACAAATTTTGAAAGATTAAAATTTTTTTTGAAAATTATTCCAATAAGAAGATTTGATAGTGGATGAATGCAAGGATTAAATAACCATATGTAACAACTAACCAATTAATCACTAATAAAGTGTGGAAACTAGTGAATAATACTAAGATAATGTAGATTTAATCTAGGGGAAGTCAAGCATTGACTTAAATTTTTCTTTTACATATGAAATGATTCCATATTCATTACCATTAACATAATCCATTTGCAATACTTGATATGACTATAAAATTGAATCATTATATAATATAGATGCAGGTACTCATTCCTTGTAATCAAATTGACAACATACTCAATAATTCAATTGTAGCAACCATGCTCTTTCACAACTATTCAAAACTATAATATCCTATATGAAAATTATAAGCAATTAAGTAAGAGTCATTTACTCATCTCAATCAATAAGACACATGATAAACAATATATCATCATTTACATTACAAAACCTCTATCATTTTATTTTCCGTAACTTAAAGAAAAAGAGAGAAAGCGTCATCAAAGTGATATCCACCCTACCACGAAGCATTAGCTTCCTTGTGCAACTCCACTAGAGAAGCCCGACCCATCACAAAGGATCCAACAATATGTGGCAACATGCATGATGGAATCTAGTTCACTACGTGAAACATTATCAAGATAGCATACCTATATGCTCATGCAACAAATATTTAATGCACTAATTTGAAATAAATAAGGAGGGTTAGTGGGAATTTCTACCAAAAGTGTCTCACTTCTTTGTATATATTAAATTATTGAGTATAGTATAATATGAGTACATATGAAATATCTACAATAAGGAAGCAAAGTATATAGAGTTACATATTCTAGAGCTTAGACTTGTTACATATGGTAAAACCTTACAAAAATTCCATTGCTCATCTTGTGAAATATTAAGGAGTTAGTTTCAACCTTAAATTATCTTTGACAAGATGGCCCACTTGGAAACTTAGAATCCTACATGTGGATACTTTAAGGGAACTATTTAAATGTAACCCTTGGCTCCATGATTCCAAGTGGAAACTTGAAGCATTAGTGTTTAAATAACAAGACTGTCTTGTTATTATATTGTTGCTTTGGGAATCTAGTGAGTTGTATTGTAGACCAAACTGCTCTTACATGGTTGGGATTCTTGAAAAACAATTTATGGGTTTTGTTCTTCATTCTCCCACCTATCCAGACAATATCAAAGTTTTGAATTTGATTTAGTAATTTAAAATTTATGACTGTTTGAACGCTGCCCTTTTGGCTGTAATCTGTAAGGTGGAAAAAACTAGTTGATTATGGGTTGCAATCATATGAGTTTAAAAGATAATTATTATTACTCATAAAGGTGTGGTTGAACATAAGCAAATATTATTAAATAGGTCACATTCCTTTTGTGTATGTCCTTCCATGTTTGTTGGTTCATAACCTACAACCTCTTAAGGCATGAGGAGGAAGTAAAAACATTTTCTCTTACAGACTAATGAAATGTGAACTATTACTTTCTAATGGACTAATCGGTAATTATTTTCCCTTTGAGAATATATTAACTAAGTAAAACATCATAAGTACTAAATGTCAGTTATGGGTTTTTCTTTTGGTATTATTTTATCCATTCTATTGAATGTCCAGATATCATAGTGAGATGGTTGGGACATTTTTACAATGAAAAACACATGTTCTCATGCCTCAATCCATCAAGAAATTTCCTTCCATCTACCAAACATAGTCTGGAAGTGCCACAAAATTCGGTCTTCTCCTCTTCCTCCAAAGGTATCAACTTGATTCACTTTCCATTTTATGTCACAGTATAAGTATTCCTCCTTCCATCATGAATTTCTTTCTTATCATATTGCCATGGTCTTCCTCAATAGTAAATGACATGCATTCATTAGCATAATATCACAAAATACTTCATCCTTATACGATCCAATATGAAATTTCACCAAACATTGCTCATTCACCAATATCTTATGCTAGTCTTGAATCCATGCTATCTTATAGGGGATTGGATGTTTCAATCTCTTCAAATTCAACTTTGTTACCATCTCCTCTAAAACTAGATTATCAGTACTACCACTATCAATGATAACTTTACATGCCTTTCCTCTAGACTTACATCTGGTTCTAAATAGACTTTTCCTTTGTGGTGGTTCCTCAGTTACTTCATGCATCAAATCTCTCCTCATCACCAATGATTTGATGTTCTCTAGTTTCCCAATGAAATTAGGGGATCTAACATGTTCTTCCTCTACATAAGCTACTCATCTTGTATGCTCAGGTTTATTTCCAATACTTCCTTGATGAAACTTGAATTCTCTATGTCCTTCACCTCCACACTTGAAATAGGTTCCTCTGAATGGCCTTCTTTCATATCTTTTGTTATCTCTTCGATATCCATCATTGCAGTAAGAATTATGACCTCCTCTGTTATTGTGGTAGAAATTTCTATCTTCTCTTCCTCTATAGTATGATTTAGTATCCTTTTCTTCACTCTGGTAGGGTTTTACATCTTTGTTCCATTCCACATATGACTTTCTTTCTCTGGACTGGGTTCCATTCTTTTGCAATCTTCCTCTTACACTTTTTTTCCTTTGTTCAAACTTCTTGTTCAACTTTTCTTCTACTTTCAATGCAAACTGATATGCTTCTTCAACAAATATCATCTTTACCAAGCTCAACTCTTCTTGAATGTTTGTTTGCATCCCATTGATATATCTAGCAACCTTCTCTTTTATTGCTTCACTATGACTGGTTCTAATTATCATCGTGTAGAATTCTTTAGTGTACCCATTCACAAATCTTTCTTTTTGACTTAGGTTTTGCAATCTCTTCAACAATTCAAGTTCATATTCTCTTGGTATGAATTGATTCTTTAATTTTGTCACCATTATATCCCATTTGATGATTCTTTCTTTGCCTCTTATATTTCAATCTAATTGAACTTCTTTCCACCATAATGCAAAATTTCCTTTCATATTTTTTTCACAAATATGACTCCTTCTAGATCTTCAATTTCTTCATATTAAAAGTATTATTCTATTTCATTAATCCAATCAATCAACTCTTTAGGATTCAAATTTCCCACACAATTTTGAATTTCAACTCTAGGTTGCTTGCCAATCTTTGAGATTGCTTTCAACATCTTTACTTGATTAGATTCTTCTTCTTCTTAGTGGTATGGAAGGGATGATAGGATTGATGAATGATGTCTCCAAGGACTATGGTACAAGGTTAGAATATTCCCTGCTCTAGATATGTCATGTATAATGAGGCAAGAGGGATGGAAGATAGAAGGGTGGGAAAGTAAGGGAGTGAGATGGATATGGATAGGATGCATGGATAAGGAAGGGAGATTGATGGCAGCATGACAGCTAGACAGGGAAGGTAGATGGATGTGGATAAGGATTAGGATAGTGTATAGGTGAGGGAATGTATGCCAAGAGGTGTCCAAAGCATGTATATATGTTTTCCCCTATCTATATCAAGATCACAAGGAGGATGGAGGGATTGGGATAAATGTGATATGATAGGTAGGATGTGTAAGATAGGTGGGATGGAGGAGATGGGTGAAGGAGATCACAAGTTACGAATCAGGCAGATGGCCTACTTCTAAGGCTTTTACAGTCTTAAATCCTGAGAAATTGGTATCAGAGCCTAGTTATAATGCCCGATATTGAAATTCAAATTCAGGATACTTTCAGACAAGTTTATTGTCCATCAGGAATTAGTATATTTGTCAAGATTGCAGCTATAGTTATTGTTTTTATTTTAGCAATAGTTTGGATCTCGAAAGTAGCATTGCCCCATTGAGCAAATCTGAAGAGTTCATAAAAGAGTAACGTCCAGAAAAAGGAAGAAGCTATCACCAGTAGCTGTGGACCCGCAGTAAGACCGTAAATCCCTGTTGAAGCCGAAGGATAGGCGTTAAGGGTGAGCAGTGAGACGGAAATTGTAGCAGCGAACGGATTTAAAGCAATTCCAAGTAAGTTCTAAATCTCTATAATGGCTAGTCAGCGCTCAATTAATGCAAGTGGCTCTCTTTCAAGTGTTATTCATAACTATTTCCAAGATAAAGATGAATTAGTAGATAATTCTGGCAACTTCAAATTTCCTGAAATAAAGATATCAGATCTTTATCCTGAAAAAGGCATTAAGGCAAGAACTATGAATAGTGTAAGACAATCAGAAATCAATTTAAAAGTCTCTGGTGTTGGTATATGTCCAGTCTATCTTCCATTTCTTCTTCCCGAAGACATCAAAAGATGGAAAGAAAAAGGCTTTTTTCATGTTCATTTTTCTTTAGTCGATATTATTCTCCATCCTCATTTTAATTTTGATATAGGAGCTGAATATTTTGGTACTCTCATTGACACTCGTTGTAGAATATGGGATCAGGCAGTCATAAGCCAATTCAAAGGAAGGTTTGTCAAATCTTCTGATGAACAAAAGGGAGGTGATGCATTGTTATCTGTCAGGCCAAACTTCACTATCAGCCTTGATGACAAATTTATCCAATCTGCATTCTGCCTTCTCTTACAAGTTAAAGGTGTTGTTTTACAACCCGACTCTGTGTATGCTACTGTAGGTGGTAGGTGTGTATATAGGTTACTTAACACTATTTTTCCTCCTTCCATTTTTCCTGCGGGGGTAAGTTATACTGAAGCAAATTCCAATGTAGATGAGTATGGTAGACACATTGATGCAACTGGTTTTGATATAGGTTTCCCTGTCATAGAAACCCTTATAAATCAAACTCAAACCCAGCCCAAATTCCAAAAACTTCCAACTTCCTCAAATAGCTTTCTATCTGGAAAACCCAGACAACAAAGTAGAAGATTGGCAAGTATCGATCTACATACTCTACCGGATGAATCATTATTTATCCAACCAGAAGCTTCATCTAGCGGATCTTCCTCTAGATTACCCAAATCTTACTCTTCATCCCGCAATTTTCCCAGTACTTCTAACAAACCATTCATTGATTATAACCCTAAAGAATTTTTAGATACTCCCCTCTATAGACAACCATCTATAAATAGGAATATGCCCAGATCATCTTCTGATCTAAGTTCAGATCCTGAACTCATAAACCAACTTGCCAGGCAAGTTAGTAAAAGACTTTCTTTGACTCCAAAGAATGATCAGCCATCAGATCAGAAAGGCAAAGGAATCAAACTCACCAGAATGAATGAGAAAAGTTGTATGCTTAGGGAAAAGATACCTAAGTCTAAACTTCCTAGAGCAAATTCTGAGAAGCGGCATAAATATAAGATGGAATTAAATCATCAGGAACAGGAGATCACAAGTTACGAATCAGGCAGATGGCCTACTTCTGAGGCTTTTACAGTCTTAAATCCTGAGAAAAAGACATGGGGTAAATATGAAGCAAGACTTCATACAGACTTGGGAAAGAAACAAAAGAGTTCTGAAGCTCAGAGAAATTGGATCTCTCAGTGGATGATCTCAGCCCAAGATAACATTGATGACATAGCTGTAGATCTAAGATTTTCTACTGAACAGTGTTTAGATACTGTAAATAAAGTTGACATTATTTCTGAAGATCAGCAAAAGCATTTTTCAGTTCTTAAAAATGTAGAGCATTATTGTGGAACTTTGTCCAATGAAATTTCCAGTGTGAACTATGATGTTACTCAAGTACATAATAGTGTAAAGAGAACAATCTCTTCACATGAACATCAAGATAATTATCTGACACATATATATGGCGACCAAGTAACAAATGAAACTGCTAGAAGATCAGCTCATTCTGAAAATCAGATTCTTCTAGATACGGTAGCCAGAAAATTAGAAAAAGTCAGATTATACACCAAAAAGATCAGAGTAGCACAAGCTGGAAAAGATAGTTCAGAAGAAGAAGATAAAGCTAGAAAGGGAAAAGAAAAGGTAAACCCTTCACAAAAAGTTATAATCCAAAGAAGGAAACCCCTTCACACAGAAAAGGATGTAACTACTTCTTCAAAAAAGTTCTCAATGAGAAAGAAACCTCTACATGAAGACATGCCTAAAATCAAAGAACATTCTTTAGCCACTAAAGACAAACCTATAGTTGAGAAAGATTGGCTAGAAGAATTAGGCATAGAAAAAGAACAAGATGAACCAGTCTACATGGACGAACCTGGTTATGCTAACAAAGAGTCTGATATTGAACCTTCAGATGTACAAAGTTTAACAATTTTTGATAGTGATTCTTTTTCCTCTCCTAGTGAGGATATTGATTTATTAGATTCTTCTAACATTCAACTTTTAGAAGAAACAGAACCTTGGGAATCTTTAAAAAAGATCTCAATGGATATTGAAATGCAGGACCCTGTTTCAGAAAATCTAAGGCCTGAACAACTCCGACCTTATGCCTCAAGTGGCTATATTCTGAACATTGACAAATTGGTCAATCCTTATGAAGCCATATGTACCTGGACAGATACTTTAGAAAATCTGTTTGACAGAAACGGTACATGGTCTGAACCTGCAAAAGTTCTCTACTCTGTCAGACTCGTGGCTGGCAAGTTAAGAAACTGGTGGAATAATCTACCAGATGTTGGCCCTATGCCAAAGGTCACCCCTACATCTTCAACGGATCCAGTCTTAGTAGATCCTACAAATATAGGAAAGGATGACATTATTCAAGCCAGATTTGATGAATTCAAATGGCTGTTGACAGATCTCTTCTGTGATGACATCTCAAATCAAGCCCTAGAAGCAAACAAGATTTTGCAATCTATGAAGCTTAAAAACTTAGCCAAGTTTGATGCTTATAATTGTATGTTTGAATCATACATGGTTGCAGCAAATAAGATGCATGACTTAACCACTAAGCAGTATTACTTAAATTCTTTACCTTGTGGTTTAGGTGCATGGGCTCAGGATTATATTATCAGAAAAGATAATAAACAACTTGATGATGTAACTTTTCCTACTATTAAGAGATTGATCAGATATAAGCTAGAAAAGCAGTGTCTTCTGGGTGCTCTCCAGACCAATAAGGAAGAATATAATTACACTTGTAATTTAAAAGAATTTTGTGATCTTCCTCCGATCAATCAGCTAAAAGACTTCCAACAGTTAAAGCAATTCAAGAAAAATAAGTGTGGAAGCAGATGCAGATGTAAGAAGTGCAGTAGGCCCAATCGCCACGAAGGAGAGTTTACTTTTAAAAGAAGTAAACATGGTTATTTTAAGAAAAGGAAATTCAAGGCAATTCCTTACAAGAAAAGGAGATTTTCCAAGGCTCCTCCTTACTTGCTTCAAAAAAGGCAGAATTCTGCTCCAAAGCATATTAAGTGCTTTATTTGTAAAGGACCACATTATGCAACAAATTGTCCTAAGAAACTAAACCCTGGATCGAAGATTTATGCAATCTTTGAAAGAGAAAATCCAGAATGGGAAGTGGTCAATAGTAATCATTCTTTACAACAGCTTTATGAATTAGTTGAAGAAGTTCCTGAATCAACTTTTATGTTGAGATTTAAAGGACTGAAAGATAGAAATAGACATTCAAGAAATTTGTCCGTTTCTACTTCTTCGTCTGATTTATCAGACACAGATGAAGACTTTCTTGTTACATTGTTAAAATCCACTCTATCTGATTTGACAATACAGATACAGGTTGAAAAGTCTAAAGATCCTTATAAATTAACAGGAACCAGAGATGAAAGAAAAAAGGCTGTTCATCAACATCTTTCTAGACTAAAGAGTTTAGAATCAAAAAAGAATGAAACTGAGAAACAACTCAAGAGACAGCAGAAGCCTTCCAAGAGGGACTCTTCTCCACATGGTTATAAAATTCCCCCTTGGCAAAAGAAAACTGAAGAACCGTCTTCCTCCAGATCTAAACACAGACACTCTTCAGACGACCCAGATATCATAGGAATATTTAAGAAGTTTGATCTCTTATTAGAGGATACTGCAGATTGTAAGAGACTTCTTCTTAAACAGCAAAAAGAAATAAGAAATCTCTCTGCGGAGGTGGGAGAAATTAAAGATTTACTTTTTAAAGTAGATCAAGATAAATCTGCAGAATCAGAAGCTAGCAGCAGCGGCAATAGCCTCATCCATAAAGAAAATTCTTGCTCTTTACTTTTAGCAAACCATGGAAATTATATAAGAGTAAATTTTTGTTTTCCTGGTTATAAAAATATCCCATTAGATGCTTTTGTGGATACAGGATCTTCAAGATCATTGGAAAAAACCAATGCCATCCCTCCTCATTTCTGGAAGGAAAGGAAAGACATTCCACAAAGCTATGCCATAAATGGCGAAAAGATTAATATGGGAAGATATGCACAGGATGTCCATATAGAAATCATGGGGAAAACTTTTATTACTGATTTCATTGAGTATAATGATTTAGAAGATGATGTTCTTCTAGGCTTTCTATTTCTAACAAAATATGAGCCTCTCCAGTTCTGGAAACATAAGATAGCCCTCAGACATGAAGAAGGTCAGTTAGAAATACCTGCTCTCAAAATAGTAAATCATAAATTTGATAAGAGTAGGAATAAAAAGGAATCAGTAAAAGAGGTGGCAGAAAAAGGTACAGACATTTTTCTTAACATCAAACAAAAGTTTGAAAAGAATTGTTGTAGCCTTAATCCATTACAATTCTGGTCCCAAGATCACGAAGAATGTGAAATACAAATAAAACCAGAATGTATGTCAGTCATCCCTCATGAACCAGCTTATCTAATGAGTCCTACAGAAACTGCAGAAATGGATGAACAGCTGGAAGAACTATTGGATGGACAGTTCATCAGACCAAGCAAAAGCCCATTTGCTTGCCCAGCATTTTTGGTGAACAAAAGAGCAGAACAAATCAGAGGCAAAAAGAGGTTGTGTATAAATTATAAACCTCTCAATGATATTATCTTACCATTTAACTATCCTATTCCTTTTAGTACTGATCTCATCAGAAGAGCTGCAAATAAGAAGTATTTTTCAAAATTTGACTGTAAGTCAGGATTTTGGCAAGTTAAGGTCAGAGAATCAGACAGGTACAAAACAACATTCTCAGTTCCCCAAGGACTATATGAATGGAATGTAATGCCTTTTGGTCTATGCACTGCACCAGCATATTTTCAAAGAAGAATGGACCAGGCTTTAAGACATTTAAAAGATTTTTGTGCTGTCTATATTGATGATATATTAATATTTTCTGATTCAGAAGATCTTCACTTTCAGCATTTAGATGCCCTTCTTTTAGCCATACTAAAACATGGGATATGCCTGACAGCAAAGAAATTGGTAATAGGAAAAGATCAAATTGATTTCCTAGGATTACATATGAGCAATGGTAGAGTCTTACTTCAACCTCACATATTACAGAGAATTCAAGATTTTCCAGATATATTACAAAATAAGAAACAAATTCAAAGGTTTCTTGGATGCTTGAATTATATTTCTCCTTTTTACAAAGGATTGGCTGAAGATAGAAGACTAATACAGGTTCATATCAGAGATGGTCAGTCAGGATGGTCTGATAATGCTACAGAAGCAGTTAGAAGAATTAAAGCAAAATGTCAATTTTTACCTGCTTTAAAAAATCCAGTATTAGAACTTCCACTATTTCTATATACTGATGCTTCTGATAATACCTGGTCAGCTGTTTTGATACAGGAAGAAGAAAGTGGAATAAAAAATATCTGCGGTTACAGGTCAGGAACTTTCACAGATACCCAAGGCAGATATCACATTTATGAAAAAGAGATTCTTGCAGTTAAAAATGGATTAGACAAATTTAAGATTTTTCTCAAACCCGTCCATTTTACGGTAAGAACTGATAGCCAAGCTATGAGAAGCCTGCTCAAAAAGAAGCCCAATAAAGATATAGCTCAAGGTCGAGTTGCAAGATGGTATTTTGAATTTCTCAGTTATGATTTTGACATTGAATGGATCAAAGGAGAAAACAATCCCCTTGCAGATACTCTAACCAGAGAAATGGCAGGTTCGATCTATACTGATCTTGAATTTCTTTCTCCAGATTGGTATAGACCTGATGGAACAGGAATGTACATGGTACATGACAACAGGGAAGTCATATCTCTCCCCTCTCTTCCAAAAGAAATTGTGATCATACTACTTGAATCATATTTCTTAAACAAATGGTTCAGAAATCTCCAAGATCTCATTGCTTACCATCACCAATCACTAGTTGATCCTGATGAAGAAATTGAGTTTAAAGAAGCTTTTGGATTAACGACATCCCCAATAAAGTTTTGGTGTGGAAGAAGTGCAATCCATTTACGCATTAAAGGTCTTTTTGGCATGAACTGGTCCAAAGCCAGTAAAATGAATCTTCTTAAGGGAATAAAATTTGGGTTAATAACTCGAATTAGTTTTGATCAAGATACTTTTGAAGATTATGCAGATTTAATTGGCGCAAGATTTAATGCTGACATGGAAGAATTCTTTAATCTGTTATATCCTAATCTTTATCATAAGATTTGTAATGCTCTAACTCATTATTTAATGTGTTATCCAAGATCAGGATACAGGTTTCCAAGATTAGAATTCTTTCCCCTCAGGCAACAGTGGAAAGCACAAGTGAAGATTTTCAATATGGAAATACATCTTCAACCAGCATTAGTGATCTCAAGATTTGAGCAAGACATAGCCTACTCTCAAGACTACATGGTCCAGGTTGATCACGTCTTCAATGAAAGAAGAGAAGATTGGGAACGTGTCTTTGAAGAACTTCCGGATAACCTTCTAGATCCCATTCCGTTCTAGTTTGTTAGCACAAGGGCTTGTCTGTGCCGTGATATCACCCACGTTAAGATGTGATAATAGGATGCTACCCTATTAAAAAAGCAAAAACCCATAGTGACTTTTGGGTGTAAAGTCGGCATGTACGTGACATGTGTCCTAATCACGGTTGTCTACTTTTCCTGTTCACGCCTTTAATTATGGCTACGGAAAGTTGTGTCGGTTGGTTCTTATCCATGTTCATGCATTTACTTTTCTAAAGTGTTGCTACGGATAAGATGCTCTTAGGTGTCACTCATCTATTGACGGAATTCAAAATTTGTAAAAAAGAAGGTAAAAGCTTTGCTTTGATGGAACCAGTCTCTTCCTATAAGAGGACCTCAAAGACGCCTTCCAAAACACAACGAGTTGAGATCGAGTTCTAGTTTTTAGGTTGAGTCTAGCTTTGTGTCTAGTGTGTCAGACTTATGCTCTCTCCTGCGCTTCGAGCGATCTGGATGATCAGAATCTGAATATTGTAATATGAATGAAGATTTAAGTTTTGAATGCAAGATTGCCTTGTTTATCTTTTTCTTATTTTGTGGTTTTTGTGTGATTGGTTTTGGGATATACCATTTCACTTCTTAATTGTCACTATTGAATTCCGCGCACAACAAATTGGTAACAGAGCAAATTGGTATCAGAGCCTAGTTATAATGCCCGATATTGAAATTCAAATTCAGGATACTTTCAGACAAGTTTATTGTCCATCAGGAATTAGTATATTTGTCAAGATTGCAGCTATAGTTATTGTTTTTATTTTAGCAATAGTTTGGATCTCGAAAGTAGCATTGCCCCATTGAGCAAATCTGAAGAGTTCATAAAAGAGTAACGTCCAGAAAAAGGAAGAAGCTATCACCAGTAGCTGTGGACCCGCAGTAAGACCGTAAATCCCTGTTGAAGCCGAAGGATAGGCGTTAAGGGTGAGCAGTGAGACGGAAATTGTAGCAGCGAACGGATTTAAAGCAATTCCAAGTAAGTTCTAAATCTCTATAATGGCTAGTCAGCGCTCAATGAATGCAAGTGGCTCTCTTTCAAGTGTTATTCATAACTATTTCCAAGATAAAGATGAATTAGTAGATAATTCTGGCAACTTCAAATTTCCTGAAATAAAGATATCAGATCTTTATCCTGAAAAAGGCATTAAGGCAAGAACTATGAATAGTGTAAGACAATCAGAAATCAATTTAAAAGTCTCTGGTGTTGGTATATGTCCAGTCTATCTTCCATTTCTTCTTCCCGAAGACATCAAAAGATGGAAAGAAAAAGGCTTTTTTCATGTTCATTTTTCTTTAGTCGATATTATTCTCCATCCTCATTTTAATTTTGATATAGGAGTTGAATATTTTGGTACTCTCATTGACACTCGTTGTAGAATATGGGATCAGGCAGTCATAAGCCAATTCAAAGGAAGGTTTGTCAAATCTTCTGATGAACAAAAGGGAGGTGATGCATTGTTATCTGTCAGGCCAAACTTCACTATCAGCCTTGATGACAAATTTATCCAATCTGCATTCTGCCTTCTCTTACAAGTTAAGGTGTTGTTTTACAACCCGAATCTGTGTATGCTACTGTAGGTGGTAGGTGTGTATATAGGTTACTTAACACTATTTTTCCTCCTTCCATTTTTCCTGCGGGGGTAAGTTATACTGAAGCAAATTCCAATGTAGATGAGTATGGTAGACACATTGATGCAACTGGTTTTGATATAGGTTTCCCTGTCATAGAAACCCTTATAAATCAAACTCAAACCCAGCCCAAATTCCAAAAACTTCCAACTTCCTCAAATAGCTTTCTATCTGGAAAACCCAGACAACAAAGTAGAAGATTGGCAAGTATCGATCTACATACTCTACTGGATGAATCATTATTTATCCAACCAGAAGCTTCATCTAGCGGATCTTCCTCTAGATTACCCAAATCTTACTCTTCATCCATAATTTTTCCCGGTACTTCTAACAAACCATTCATTGATTATAACCCTGAAAAATTTTAGATACTCCTCTATGACAACCATCTATAAAATAGGAATATGCAGACCATCTTAGATCTAAGTTCGATCACGAACTCGCAAACCAACTTGCCGGTAAGTTAGTAGGCTTTCTTTGACTCAAGAATGATCAGCCATCAGTCAGAAAGGCAAAGTCAAACTCACCAGAATGAATGAGGAAAAGTTGTATGCTTAGGGAAAAGATACCTAAGTCTAAACTTCTAGAGCAAAATTACGAGGCGGCATAAATATAAGATGGAATTAAATCCATGAGCGAGTCTGAGATTCACGAATCGAGGCGGATGCTTCTTACGAGGCTACAGTCTTAAATCACGAGAAAAGACATGGGGTAAATATGAAGCAAGACTTCATCTGGAGACTTAGGAAAGAAACAAAAAGAGTTGGCTTCGGAGAGAAATTGGATCTCGATTGGATGATCTCATTAAGATAACATTGATGACATAAGCGTAGATCTAAAAGATTTCTCGACAGTGTTTAGATACTGTAAATAAGGTTGACATTATTTCTGAAGATCAGCAAAAGCATTTTTCAGTTCTTAAAAATGTAGAGCATTATTGTGGAACTTTGTCCAATGAAATTTCCAGTGTGAACTATGATGTTACTCAAGTACATAATAGTGTAAAGAGAACAATCTCTTCACATGAACATCAAGATAATTATCTGACACATATATATGGCGACCAAGTAACAAATGAAACTGCTAGAAGATCAGCTCATTCTGAAAATCAGATTCTTCTAGATACGGTAGCCAGAAAATTAGAAAAAGTCAGATTATACACCAAAAAGATCAGAGTAGCACAAGCTGGAAAAGATAGTTCAGAAGAAGAAGATAAAGCTAGAAAGGGAAAAGAAAAGGTAAACCCTTCACAAAAAGTTATAATCCAAAGAAGGAAACCCCTTCACACAGAAAAGGATGTAACTACTTCTTCAAAAAAGTTCTCAATGAGAAAGAAACCTCTACATGAAGACATGCCTAAAATCAAAGAACATTCTTTAGCCACTAAAGACAAACCTATAGTTGAGAAAGATTGGCTAGAAGAATTAGGCATAGAAAAAGAACAAGATGAACCAGTCTACATCATCAAAGCCTAGTTATAATGCCCGATATTGAAATTCAAATTCAGGATACTTTCACACAAGTTTATTGTCCATCAGGAATTAGTATATTTATCCAAGATTACAGCTATAGTTATTGTTTTATTTTAGCAATAGTTTGGATCCTCCGAAAAGTAGCATTATTGAGCAAATGCGAAGGTTCATAAAAGAGTATCGAGGAAAGGAAAGCTATCACCCGATGGCTGTGGACCCTTGATAAGACCGTAAATCTGTTGAAGCGAAGGATAGGCATTTAAGAATTTGAAGCGGTAAAGGCGAAATTGTAGCGTGAGCAGTTTAAAGCAATTCCAAGTAAGTTCTAAATCTCTATAGCTGGCTAGTCGGCTCCAATTAATGCAAGTGGCTCTTTAAAGTGTTATTCATAACTATTTCCAAGATAAAGATGAATTAGTAAGATAATTGGAAACTTCAAAATTTCACGAAATAAAGATATCAGATCTTTATCACGAAAAGGCATTAAGAGCGAACTATGAATAGTGTAAAATATTCAGGAAATCAATTTAAAAGTCTCACGGTGTTGGTATATGTCAGATCTATCTTCATTTCTTCTTCCAAAGAGAAGACATCAAGATGGAAAGAAAAAAGGCTTTTTCATGTTCATTTTTTCTTTGAGTCGATATTATTCTCATCCTCCTTTTAATTTTGATATAGAGTTGAATATTTTGGTACTCTCATTGACACTCGTTTATAGAATATGGGATCAGGCAGTCATAAGCCAATTCAAAGGAAGGTTTGTCAAATCTTCTGATGAACAAAAGGGAGGTGATGCATTGTTATCTGTCAGGCCAAACTTCACTATCAGCCTTGATGACAAATTTATCCAATCTGCATTCTGCCTTCTCTTACAAGTTAAAGGTGTT
The DNA here is from genome assembly GCA_007258455.2 of Sequoia sempervirens. Lineage (NCBI taxonomy): Eukaryota > Viridiplantae > Streptophyta > Pinopsida > Cupressales > Cupressaceae > Sequoia > Sequoia sempervirens. The sequence continues at coordinate 168,549 of VDFB02058143.1, forward strand.
GTTTTACAACCCGACTCTGTGTATGCTACTGTAGGTGGTAGGTGTGTATATAGGTTACTTAACACTATTTTTCCTCCTTCCATTTTTCCTGCGGGGGTAAGTTATACTGAAGCAAATTCCAATGTAGATGAGTATGGTAGACACATTGATGCAACTGGTTTTGATATAGGTTTCCCTGTCATAGAAACCCTTATAAATCAAACTCAAACCCAGCCCAAATTCCAAAAACTTCCAACTTCCTCAAATAGCTTTCTATCTGGAAAACCCAGACAACAAAGTAGAAGATTGGCAAGTATCGATCTACATACTCTACCGGATGAATCATTATTTATCCAACCAGAAGCTTCATCTAGCGGATCTTCCTCTAGATTACCCAAATCTTACTCTTCATCCTGCAATTTTCCCAGTACTTCTAACAAACCATTCATTGATTATAACCCTAAAGAATTTTTAGATACTCCCCTCTATAGACAACCATCTATAAATAGGAATATGCCCAGATCATCTTCTGATCTAAGTTCAGATCCTGAACTCATAAACCAACTTGCCAGGCAAGTTAGTAAAAGACTTTCTTTGACTCCAAAGAATGATCAGCCATCAGATCAGAAAGGCAAAGGAATCAAACTCACCAGAATGAATGAGAAAAGTTGTATGCTTAGGGAAAAGATACCTAAGTCTAAACTTCCTAGAGAAAATTCTGAGAAGCGGCATAAATATAAGATGGAATTAAATCATCAGGAACAGGAGATCACAAGTTACGAATCAGGCAGATGGCCTACTTCTGAGGCTTTTACAGTCTTAAATCCTGAGAAAAAGACATGGGGTAAATATGAAGCAAGACTTCATACAGACTTGGGAAAGAAACAAAAGAGTTCTGAAGCTCAGAGAAATTGGATCTCTCAGTGGATGATCTCAGCCCAAGATAACATTGATGACATAGCTGTAGATCTAAGATTTTCTACTGAACAGTGTTTAGATACTGTAAATAAAGTTGACATTATTTCTGAAGATCAGCAAAAGCATTTTTCAGTTCTTAAAAATGTAGAGCATTATTGTGGAACTTTGTCCAATGAAATTTCCAGTGTGAACTATGATGTTACTCAAGTACATAATAGTGTAAAGAGAACAATGTCTTCACATGAACATCAAGATAATTATCTGACACATATATATGGTGACCAAGTAACAAATGAAACTGCTAGAAGATCAGCTCATTCTGAAAATCAGATTCTTCTAGATACGGTAGCCAGAAAATTAGAAAAAGTCAGATTATACACCAAAAAGATCAGAGTAGCACAAGCTGGAAAAGATAGTTCAGAAGAAGAAGATAAAGCTAGAAAGGGAAAAGAAAAGGTAAACCCTTCACAAAAAGTTATAATCCAAAGAAGGAAACCCCTTCACACAGAAAAGGATGTAACTACTTCTTCAAAAAAGTTCTCAATGAGAAAGAAACCTCTACATGAAGACATGCCTAAAATCAAAGAACATTCTTTAGCCACTAAAGACAAACCTATAGTTGAGAAAGATTGGCTAGAAGAATTAGGCATAGAAAAAGAACAAGATGAACCAGTCTACATGGACGAACCTGGTTATGCTAACAAAGAGTCTGATATTGAACCTTCAGATGTACAAAGTTTAACAATTTTTGATAGTGATTCTTTTTCCTCTCCTAGTGAGGATATTGATTTATTAGATTCTTCTAACATTCAACTTTTAGAAGAAACAGAACCTTGGGAATCTTTAAAAAAGATCTCAATGGATATTGAAATGCAGGACCCTGTTTCAGAAAATCTAAGGCCTGAACAACTCCGACCTTATGCCTCAAGTGGCTATATTCTGAACATTGACAAATTGGTCAATCCTTATGAAGCCATATGTACCTGGACAGATACTTTAGAAAATCTGTTTGACAGAAACGGTACATGGTCTGAACCTGCAAAAGTTCTCTACTCTGTCAGACTCGTGGCTGGCAAGTTAAGAAACTGGTGGAATAATCTACCAGATGTTGGCCCTATGCCAAAGGTCACCCCTACATCTTCAACGGATCCAGTCTTAGTAGATCCTACAAATATAGGAAAGGATGACATTATTCAAGCCAGATTTGATGAATTCAAATGGCTGTTGACAGATCTCTTCTGTGATGACATCTCAAATCAAGCCCTAGAAGCAAACAAGATTTTGCAATCTATGAAGCTTAAAAACTTAGCCAAGTTTGATGCTTATAATTGTATGTTTGAATCATACATGGTTGCAGCAAATAAGATGCATGACTTAACCACTAAGCAGTATTACTTAAATTCTTTACCTTGTGGTTTAGGTGCATGGGCTCAGGATTATATTATCAGAAAAGATAATAAACAACTTGATGATGTAACTTTTCCTACTATTAAGAGATTGATCAGATATAAGCTAGAAAAGCAGTGTCTTCTGGGTGCTCTCCAGACCAATAAGGAAGAATATAATTACACTTGTAATTTAAAAGAATTTTGTGATCTTCCTCCGATCAATCAGCTAAAAGACTTCCAACAGTTAAAGCAATTCAAGAAAATAAAGTGTGGAAGCAGATGCAGATGTAAGAAGTGCAGTAGGCCCAATCACCACGAAGGAGAGTTTACTTTTAAAAGAAGTAAACATGGTTATTTTAAGAAAAGGAAATTCAAGGCAATTCCTTACAAGAAAAGGAGATTTTCCAAGGCTCCTCCTTACTTGCTTCAAAAAAGGCAGAATTCTGCTCCAAAGCATATTAAGTGCTTTATTTGTAAAGGAACACATTATGCAACAAATTGTCCTAAGAAACTAAACCCTGGATCGAAGATTTATGCAATCTTTGAAAGAGAAAATCCAGAATGGGAAGTGGTCAATAGTAATCATTCTTTACAACAACTTTATGAATTAGTTGAAGAAGTTCCTGAATCAACTTTTATGTTGAGATTTAAAGGACTGAAAGATAGAAATAGACATTCAAGAAATTTGTCCGTTTCTACTTCTTCGTCTGATTTATCAGACACAGATGAAGACTTTCTTGTTACATTGTTAAAATCCACTCTATCTGATTTGACAATACAGATACAGGTTGAAAAGTCTAAAGATCCTTATAAATTAACAGGAACCAGAGATGAAAGAAAAAAGGCTGTTCATCAACATCTTTCTAGACTAAAGAGTTTAGAATCAAAAAAGAATGAAACTGAGAAACAACTCAAGAGACAGCAGAAGCCTTCCAAGAGGGACTCTTCTCCACATGGTTATAAAATTCCCCCTTGGCAAAAGAAAACTGAAGAACCGTCTTCCTCCAGATCTAAACACAAACACTCTTCAGACGACCCAGATATCATAGGAATATTTAAGAAGTTTGATCTCTTATTAGAGGATACTGCAGATTGTAAGAGACTTCTTCTTAAACAGCAAAAAGAAATAAGAAATCTCTTTGCGGAGGTGGGAGAAATTAAAGATTTACTTTTTAAAGTAGATCAAGATAAATCTGCAGAATCAGAAGCTAGCAGCAGCGGCAATAGCCTCATCCATAAAGAAAATTCTTGCTCTTTACTTTTAGCAAACCATGGAAATTATATAAGAGTAAATTTTTGTTTTCCTGGTTATAAAAATATCCCATTAGATGCTTTTGTGGATACAGGATCTTCAAGATCATTGGAAATGAATTAGTTGAAGAAGTTCCTGAATCAACTTTTATGTTGAGATTTAAAGGACTGAAAGATAGAAATAGACATTCAAGAAATTTGTCCGTTTCTACTTCTTCGTCTGATTTATCAGACACAGATGAAGACTTTCTTGTTACATTGTTAAAATCCACTCTATCTGATTTGACAATACAGATACAGGTTGAAAAGTCTAAAGATCCTTATAAATTAACAGGAACCAGAGATGAAAGAAAAAAGGCTGTTCATCAACATCTTTCTAGACTAAAGAGTTTAGAATCAAAAAAGAATGAAACTGAGAAACAACTCAAGAGACAGCAGAAGCCTTCCAAGAGGGACTCTTCTCCACATGGTTATAAAATTCCCCCTTGGCAAAAGAAAACTGAAGAACCGTCTTCCTCCAGATCTAAACACAGACACTCTTCAGACGACCCAGATATCATAGGAATATTTAAGAAGTTTGATCTCTTATTAGAGGATACTGCAGATTGTAAGAGACTTCTTCTTAAACAGCAAAAAGAAATAAGAAATCTCTCTGCGGAGGTGGGAGAAATTAAAGATTTACTTTTTAAAGTAGATCAAGATAAATCTGCAGAATCAGAAGCTAGCAGCAGCGGCAATAGCCTCATCCATAAAGAAAAATTTCATGGAAATTATATAAGAGTAAATTTTGTTTTCCCTGCTTATAAATAGGTCCCATTAGATGCTTTCAGGATACAGATCTTCAAGATCATTGGCAAAACCAATGCCATCCCTTCCTCATTTCCTCAAGACAAAGCTAAGGCGCCATAAATGGCGAAAAGATTAATATGGGAAGATATGCACAGGATGTCCATATAGAAATCATGGGGAAAACTTTTATTACTGATTTCATTGAGTATAATGATTTAGAAGATGATGTTCTTCTAGGCTTTCTATTTCTAACAAAATATGAGCCTCTCCAGTTCTGGAAACATAAGATAGCCCTCAGACATGAAGAAGGTCAGTTAGAAATACCTGCTCTCAAAATAGTAAATCATAAATTTGATAAGAGTAGGAATAAAAAGGAATCAGTAAAAGAGGTGGCAGAAAAAGGTACAGACATTTTTCTTAACATCAAACAAAAGTTTGAAAAGAATTGTTGTAGCCTTAATCCATTACAATTCTGGTCCCAAGATCACGAAGAATGTGAAATACAAATAAAACCAGAATGTATGTCAGTCATCCCTCATGAACCAGCTTATCTAATGAGTCCTACAGAAACTGCAGAAATGGATGAACAGCTGGAAGAACTATTGGATGGACAGTTCATCAAACCAAGCAAAAGCCCATTTGCTTGCCCAGCATTTTTGGTGAACAAAAGAGCAGAACAAATCAGAGGCAAAAAGAGGTTGTGTATAAATTATAAACCTCTCAATGATATTATTTACCATTTAACTATCCTATTCCTTTTAGTACTGATCTCATCAGAAGAGCTGCAAATAAGAAGTATTTTTCAAAATTTGACTGTAAGTCAGGATTTTGGCAAGTTAAGGTCAGAGAATCAGACAGGTACAAAACAGCATTCTCAGTTCCCCAAGGACTATATGAATGGAATGTAATGCCTTTTGGTCTATGCACTGCACCAGCATATTTTCAAAGAAGAATGGACCAGGCTTTAAGACATTTAAAAGATTTTTGTGCTGTCTATATTGATGATATATTAATATTTTCTGATTCAGAAGATCTTCACTTTCAGCATTTAGATGCCCTTCTTTCAGCCATACTAAAACATGGGATATGCCTGACAGCAAAGAAATTGGTAATAGGAAAAGATCAAATTGATTTCCTAGGATTACATATGAGCAATGGTAGAGTCTTACTTCAACCTCACATATTACAGAGAATTCAAGATTTTCCAGATATATTACAAAATAAGAAACAAATTCAAAGGTTTCTTGGATGCTTGAATTATATTTCTCCTTTTTACAAAGGATTGGCTGAAGATAGAAGACTAATACAGGTTCATATCAGAGATGGTCAGTCAGGATGGTCTGATAATGCTACAGAAGCAGTTAGAAGAATTAAAGAAAAATGTCAATTTTTACCTGCTTTAAAAAATCCAGTATTAGAACTTCCACTATTTCTATATACTGATGCTTCTGATAATACCTGGTCAGCTGTTTTGATACAGGAAGAAGAAAGTGGAATAAAAAATATCTGCGGTTACAGGTCAGGAACTTTCACAGATACCCAAGGCAGATATCACATTTATGAAAAAGAGATTCTTGCAGTTAAAAATGGATTAGACAAATTTAAGATTTTTCTCAAACCCGGCCCATTTTACTTCGGTGAAGAACCAGCTGCTTTTCTGCGAGAGAAGCCGCTTTCAAAAAGAAGCCCACAAAGATAAGTAGTCAAGGTCGAAGCTGGTAAGATGGTATTTTGAATTTCTATGATTTTGACATTGAATGGATCAACAATCCCCTTGCAGATACTCTCTAAATCCTCGTAGAAATCATCCCACAATGATCTTGAATTTCTTTTCCGTGATTGGCATAGACCGGGATGGAACAGAGAATGTACATGGTACATGACAACAGTGGGAAGTCATATCTCCCTCTTCCAAAAAAGAAATTGTGATCATAGCTCATTTGAATCATATTTCTAAACAAATGGTTCGTAAATCTCCAAGATCTCATTGCTTTTTCCACATCATCACCAATCACTAGTTGATCCCCGATGAAGAAATTGAGTTTAAAGAAGCTTTTGGATTGTTCTACATCCCCAATAAAGTTTTGTGTGGGAGAAGTGCAATCCATTTACGCATCAAAGGTCTTTTTGGCATGAACTGGTCCAAAGCCAGCAAAATGAATCTTCTAAAGGGAATAAAATTTGGGTTAATAACTCGAATTAGTTTTGATCAAGATACCTTTGAAGATTATGCAGATTTGATTGGTGCAAGATTTAATGCTGATATGGAAGAATTCTTTAACCTTTTATATCCTAATCTTTATCATAAGATTTGTAATGCTCTAACTCATTATTTAATGTGTTATCCAAGATCAGGATACAGGTTTCCAAGATTAGAATTCTTTCCCCTCAGGCAACAGTGGAAAGCACAAGTGAAGATTTTCAATATGGAAATACATCTTCAACCAGCATTAGTGATCTCAAGATTTGAGCAAGACATAGCCTACTCTCAAGACTACATGGTCCAGGTTGATCACGTCTTCAATGAAAGAAGAGAAGATTGGGAACGTATCTTTGAAGAACTTCCGGATAACCTTCTAGATCCCATTCCGTTCTAGTTTGTTAGCACAAGGGCTTGTCTGTGCCGTGATATCACCCACGTTAAGATGTGATAATAGGATGCTACCCTATTAAAAAAGCAAAAACCCATAGTGACTTTTGGGTGTAAAGTCGGCATGTACGTGACATGTGTCCTAATCACGGTTGTCTACTTTTCCTGTTCACGCCTTTAATTATGGCTACGGAAAGTTGTGTCGGTTGGTTCTTATCCATGTTCATGCATTTACTTTTCTAAAGTGTTGCTACGGATAAGATGCTCTTAGGTGTCACTCATCTATTGACGGAATTCAAAATTTGTAAAAAAGAAGGTAAAAGCTTTGCTTTGATGGAACCAGTCTCTTCCTATAAGAGGACCTCAAAGACGCCTTCCAAAACACAACGAGTTGAGATCGAGTTCTAGTTTTTAGGTTGAGTCTAGCTTTGTGTCTAGTGTGTCAGACTTATGCTCTCTCCTGCGCTTCGAGCGATCTGGATGATCAGAATCTGAATATTGTAATATGAATGAAGATTTAAGTTTTGAATGCAAGATTGCCTTGTTTATCTTTTTCTTATTTTGTGGTTTTTGTGTGATTGATTTTGGGATATACCATTTCACTTCTTAATTGTCACTATTGAATTCCGCGCACAACAAATTGGTAACAGAGCAAATTGGTATCAGAGCCTAGTTATAATGCCCGATATTGAAATTCAAATTCAGGATACTTTCAGACAAGTTTATTGTCCATCAGGAATTAGTATATTTGTCAAGATTGCAGCTATAGTTATTGTTTTTATTTTAGCAATAGTTTGGATCTCGAAAGTAGCATTGCCCCATTGAGCAAATCTGAAGAGTTCATAAAAGAGTAATGTCCAGAAAAAGGAAGAAGCTATCACCAGTAGCTGTGGACCCGCAGTAAGACCGTAAATCCCTGTTGAAGCCGAAGGATAGGCGTTAAGGGTGAGCAGTGAGACGGAAATTGTAGCAGCGAACGGATTTAAAGCAATTCCAAGTAAGTTCTAAATCTCTATAATGGCTAGTCAGCGCTCAATGAATGCAAGTGGCTCTCTGATACCAATTTGCTCTGTTACCAATTTGTTGTGCGCGGAATTCAATAGTGACAATTAAGAAGTGAAATGGTATATCCCAAAACCAATCACACAAAAACCACAAAATAAGAAAAAGATAAACAAGGCAATCTTGCATTCAAAACTTAAATCTTCATTCATATTACAATATTCAGATTCTGATCATCCAGATCGCTCGAAGCGCGGGAGAGAGCATAAGTCTGACACACTAGACACAAAGCTAGACTCAACCTAAAAACTAGAACTCGATCTCAACTCGTTGTGTTTTGGAAGGCGTCTTTGAGGTCCTCTTATAGGAAGAGACTGGTTCCATCAAAGCAAAGCTTTTACCTTCTTTTTTACAAATTTTGAATTCCGTCAATAGATGAGTGACACCTAAGAGCATCTTATCCGTAGCAACACTTTAGAAAAGTAAATGCATGAACATGGATAAGAACCAACCGACACAACTTTCCGTAGCCATAATTAAAGGCGTGAACAGGAAAAGTAGACAACCGTGATTAGGACACATGTCACGTACATGCCGACTTTACACCCAAAAGTCACTATGGGTTTTTGCTTTTTTAATAGGGTAGCATCCTATTATCACATCTTAACGTGGGTGATATCACGGCACAGACAAGCCCTTGTGCTAACAAACTAGAACGGAATGGGATCTAGAAGCTTATCCGGAAGTTCTTCAAAGACACGTTCCCAATCTTCTCTTCTTTCATTGAAGACGTGATCAACCTGGACCATGTAGTCTTGAGAGTAGGCTATGTCTTGCTCAAATCTTGAGATCACTAATGCTGGTTGAAGATGTATTTCCATATTGAAAATCTTCACTTGTGCTTTCCACTGTTGCCTGAGGGGAAATAATTCTAATCTTGGAAACCTGTATCCTGATCTTGGATAACACATTAAATAATGAGTTAGAGCATTACAAATCTTATGATAAAGATTAGGATATAACAGATTAAAGAATTCTTCCATGTCAGCATTAAATCTTGCGCCAATTAAATCTGCATAATCTTCAAAAGTATCTTGATCAAAACTAATTCGAGTTATTAACCCAAATTTTATTCCCTTAAGAAGATTCATTTTACTGGCTTTGGACCAGTTCATGCCAAAAAGACCTTTAATGCGTAAATGGATTGCACTTCTTCCACACCAAAACTTTATTGGGGATGTCGTTAATCCAAAAGCTTCTTTAAACTCAATTTCTTCATCAGGATCAACTAGTGATTGGTGATGGTAAGCAATGAGATCTTGGAGATTTCTGAACCATTTGTTTAAGAAATATGATTCAAGTAGTATGATCACAATTTCTTTTGGAAGAGAGGGGAGAGATATGACTTCCCTGTTGTCATGTACCATGTACATTCCTGTTCCATCAGGTCTATACCAATCTGGAGAAAGAAATTCAAGATTAGTATAGATCGAACCTGCCATTTCTCTGGTTAATTCTGCCATGGTTTGCCAGAGCAGGGCTAGAGGCTTCTCAGCAAGTAGTTTATCTTAATTTGTCTAATGCAAGAATCTCTTTTCATAAATGTGATATCGCCTTGAGTATCTAAGTTCGACCTGCTGTATCTGACGGTATTATGAAGCATCGGTATATAGAAAATAACTGAATCTGCAGCTTTAATTTATTGATCCATCTGATCTACTTTAAAAAGTATAATTCAGCATCGAAACCTTTAATTTGTTTCTATTTTGTAATATATCTCCACCTCCATTGCTCATATGTAATCCTAGGAAATCAATTTGATCTTTCTGCTGTCATATCCCATGTTTTAGTATGGCTTTTTGTGAAGATGAATCTTAATCAGAAGACAGTCTCTTACAAAATATGCTGGTGCAGTGCATAGACCAAAAGGCATTACATTCCATTCATATAGTCCTTGGGGAACTGAGAATGCATTCTCTGAACTTCTTGAAAAATTACCTTATAATATCCTGGAATCAGTAGGAGGAATGTCATATTTTGCTCTGATGACTCTGGAGCAGAAGAAGGTTCTTCATACATTCTGCTTCTGTTGCCAGAGGGATGGACAACATTCTGTTTTAACACATGTGATCTTGAGAAGTAATCCCTTCTTGGATGTTAGGCTGTCTGCCTGATATCTTGAGTATGTTTTCATGTCTAGTTTCAACTTCATATTTCGATTCTAAATCTCTTTCAGTCATAATGAAAGATGTATGATGAACAGCCTTTTATTCCATTTCATCTCTTTATGGTTTGCCTGTGCTAATTTGCAATTTATCTTGATCTACTTTAAAGGATCTTTAAGACTTTTCAATCCTGTATAATGATATTGTCAAATCGTGTTTAGATCTGAGGAGACGGTTCTTGATTCTTTTGCCAGGGGAATTTTAACCAATGTAGTTTCACATTCTAAACTCTTTAGTCTAGAAAGATGTTGATGAACAGCCTTTTTTCTTTCATCTCTGGTTCCTGTTAATTTATAAGGATCTTTAGACTTTTCAACCTGTATATGTATTGTCAAATCAGATAGAGTGGATTTTAACAATGTAACAAGAAAGTCTTCATCTGTGTCTGATAAATCAGACGAAGAAGTAGAAACGGACAAATTTCTTGAATGTCTATTTCTATCTTTCAGTCCTTTAAATCTCAACATAAAAGTTGATTCAGGAACTTCTTCAACTAATTCATAAAGCTGTTGTAAAGAATGATTACTATTGACCACTTCCCATTCTGGATTTTCTCTTTCAAAGATTGCATAAATCTTCGATCCAGGGTTTAGTTTCTTAGGACAATTTGTTGCATAATGTGGTCCTTTACAAATAAAGCACTTAATATGCTTTGGAGCAGAATTCTTCCTTTTTTGAAGCAAGTAAGGAGGAGCCTTGGAAAATCTCCTTTTCTTGTAAGGAATTGCCTTGAATTTCCTTTTCTTAAAATAACCATGTTTACTTCTTTTAGAAGTAAACTCTCCTTCATGGCGATTGGGCCTACTGCACTTCTTACATCTGCATCTGCTTCCACACTTTATTTTCTTGAATTGCTTTAACTGTTGGAAGTCTTTTAGCTGATTGATCGGAGGAAGATCACAAAATTCTTTTAAATTACAAGTGTAATTATATTCTTCCTTATTGGTCTGGAGAGCACCCAGAAGACACTGCTTTTCTAGCTTATATCTGATCAATCTCTTAATAGTAGGAAAAGTTACATCATCAAGTTGTTTATTATCTTTTCTGATAATATAATCCTGAGCCCATGCACCTAAACCACAAGGTAAAGAATTTAAGTAATACTGCTTAGTGGTTAAGTCATGCATCTTATTTGCTGCAACCATGTATGATTCAAACATACAATTATAAGCATCAAACTTGGCTAAGTTTTTAAGCTTCATAGATTGCAAAATCTTGTTTGCTTCTAGGGCTTGATTTGAGATGTCATCACAGAAGAGATCTGTCAACAGCCATTTGAATTCATCAAATCCGGCTTGAATAATGTCATCCTTTCCTATATTTGTAGGATCTACTAAGACTGGATCCGTTGAAGATGTAGGGGTGACCTTTGGCATAGGGCCAACATCTGGTAGATTATTCCACCAGTTTCTTAACTTGCCAGCCACGAGTCTGACAGAGTAGAGAACTTTTGCAGGTTCAGACCATGTACCGTTTCTGTCAAACAGATTTTCTAAAGTATCTGTCCAGGTACATATGGCTTCATAAGGATTGACCAATTTGTCAATGTTCAGAATATAGCCACTTGAGGCATAAGGTCGGAGTTGTTCAGGCCTTAGATTTTCTGAAACAGGGTCCTGCATTTCAATATCCATTGAGATCTTTTTTAAAGATTCCCAAGGTTCTGTTTCTTCTAAAAGTTGAATGTTAGAAGAATCTAATAAATCAATATCCTCACTAGAAGAGGAAAAAGAATCACTATCAAAAATTGTTAAACTTTGTACATCTGAAGGTTCAATATCAGACTCTTTGTTAGCATAACCAGGTTCGTCCATGTAGACTGGTTCATCTTGTTCTTTTTCTATGCCTAATTCTTCTAGCCAATCTTTCTCAACTATAGGTTTGTCTTTAGTGGCTAAAGAATGTTCTTTGATTTTAGGCATGTCTTCATGTAGAGGTTTCTTTCTCATTGAGAACTTTTTTGAAGAAGTAGTTACATCCTTTTCTGTGTGAAGGGGTTTCCTTCTTTGGATTATAACTTTTTGTGAAGGGTTTACCTTTTCTTTTCCCTTTCTAGCTTTATCTTCTTCTTCTGAACTATCTTTTCCAGCTTGTGCTACTCTGATCTTTTTGGTGTATAATCTGACTTTTTCTAATTTTCTGGCTACCGTATCTAGAAGAATCTGATTTTCAGAATGAGTTGATCTTCTAGCAGTTTCATTTGTTACTTGGTCGCCATATATATGTGTCAGATAATTATCTTGATGTTCATGTGAAGAGATTGTTCTCTTTACACTATTATGTACTTGAGTAACATCATAGTTCACACTGGAAATTTCATTGGACAAAGTTCCACAATAATGCTCTACATTTTTAAGAACTGAAAAATGCTTTTGCTGATCTTCAGAAATAATGTCAACTTTATTTACAGTATCTAAACACTGTTCAGTAGAAAATCTTAGATCTACAGCTATGTCATCAATGTTATCTTGGGCTGAGATCATCCACTGAGAGATCCAATTTCTCTGAGCTTCAGAACTCTTTTGTTTCTTTCCCAAGTCTGTATGAAGTCTTGCTTCATATTTACCCCATGTCTTTTTCTCAGGATTTAAGACTGTAAAAGCCTCAGAAGTAGGCCATCTGCCTGATTCGTATACTTGTGATCTCCTGTTCTTCTAGATGTTACTTTCGCCATATATATGTGTCCTTGATGTTCTGTGAAGAGATTGTTCTCTTTACACTTTATGTACCGCTTTTCATTGGACAGTTCCAAATAATTCTACATCTCTTTTGATCTTCAGAAATAATGTCAAGATTAGAGGTCTTAGATCTACAGCTATGTCATCAATGTTATCTTGGGCTGAGATCATCCACTGAGAGATCCATACTTCAGAACTTTTTGTTTCTTTCCCAAGTCTGTATGAAGTCTTGCTTCATTTTACCCCATGTCTTTTTCTCAGGATTTAAGACTGTAAAAGCCTCAGAAGTAGGCCATTCCTGATTCGTAACTTGTGATCTCCTTTCTGATGATTTAATTCCATCTTATATTTATGAGAATTTGCTCTAGGAAGTTTAGACTTAGGTATCTTTTCCCTAAGCATACAACTTTTCTCATTCATTCTGGTGAGTTTGATTCCTTTGCCTTTCTGATCTGATGGCTGATCATTCTTTGGAGTCAAAGAAAGTCTTTTACTAACTTGCCTGGCAAGTTGGTTTATGAGTTCAGGATCTGAACTTAGATCAGAAGATGATCTGGGCATATTCCTATTTATAGATGGTTGTCTATAGAGGGGAGTATCTAAAAATTCTTTAGGGTTATAATCAATGAATGGTTTGTTAGAAGTACTGGGAAAATTGCAGGATGAAGAGTAAGATTTGGGTAATCTAGAGGAAGATCCGCTAGATGAAGCTTCTGGTTGGATAAATAATGATTCATCCGGTAGAGTATGTAGATCGATACTTGCCAATCTTCTACTTTGTTGTCTGGGTTTTCCAGATAGAAAGCTATTTGAGGAAGTTGGAAGTTTTTGGAATTTGGGCTGGGTTTGAGTTTGATTTATAAGGGTTTCTATGACAGGGAAACCTATATCAAAACCAGTTGCATCAATGTGTCTACCATACTCATCTACATTGGAATTTGCTTCAGTATAACTTACCCCCGCAGGAAAAATGGAAGGAGGAAAAATAGTGTTAAGTAACCTATATACACACCTACCACCTACAGTAGCATACACAGAGTCGGGTTGTAAAACAACACCTTTAACTTGTAAGAGAAGGCAGAATGCAGATTGGATAAATTTGTCATCAAGGCTGATAGTGAAGTTTGGCCTGACAGATAACAATGCATCACCTCCCTTTTGTTCATCAGAAGATTTGACAAACCTTCCTTTGAATTGGCTTATGACTGCCTGATCCCATATTCTACAACGAGTGTCAATGAGAGTACCAAAATATTCAGCTCCTATATCAAAATTAAAATGAGGATGGAGAATAATATCGACTAAAGAAAAATGAACATGAAAAAAGCCTTTTTCTTTCCATCTTTTGATGTCTTCGGGAAGAAGAAATGGAAGATAGACTGGACATATACCAACACCAGAGACTTTTAAATTGATTTCTGATTGTCTTACACTATTCATAGTTCTTGCCTTAATGCCTTTTTCAGGATAAAGATCTGATATCTTTATTTCAGGAAATTTGAAGTTGCCAGAATTATCTACTAATTCATCTTTATCTTGGAAATAGTTATGAATAACACTTGAAAGAGAGCCACTTGCATTAATTGAGCGCTGACTAGCCATTATAGAGATTTAGAACTTACTTGGAATTGCTTTAAATCCGTTCGCTGCTACAATTTCCGTCTCACTGCTCACCCTTAACGCCTATCCTTCGGCTTCAACAGGGATTTACGGTCTTACTGCGGGTCCACAGCTACTGGTGATAGCTTCTTCCTTTTTCTGGACGTTACTCTTTTATGAACTCTTCAGATTTGCTCAATGGGGCAATGCTACTTTCGAGATCCAAACTATTGCTAAAATAAAAACAATAACTATAGCTGCAATCTTGACAAATATACTAATTCCTGATGGACAATAAACTTGTCTGAAAGTATCCTGAATTTGAATTTCAATATCGGGCATTATAACTAGGCTCTGATACCAATTTGCTCTGTTACCAATTTGTTGTGCGCGGAATTCAATAGTGACAATTAAGAAGTGAAATGGTATATCCCAAAATCAATCACACAAAAACCACAAAATAAGAAAAAGATAAACAAGGCAATCTTGCATTCAAAACTTAAATCTTCATTCATATTACAATATTCAGATTCTGATCATCCAGATCGCTCGAAGCGCAGGAGAGAGCATAAGTCTGACACACTAGACACAAAGCTAGACTCAACCTAAAAACTAGAACTCGATCTCAACTTGTTGTGTTTTGGAAGGCGTCTTTGAGGTCCTCTTATAGGAAGAGACTGGTTCCATCAAAGCAAAGCTTTTACCTTCTTTTTTACAAATTTTGAATTTCGTCAATAGATGAGTGACACCTAAGAGCATCTTATCCGTAGCAATACTTTAGAAAAGTAAATGCATGAACATGGATAAGAACCAACCGACACAACTTTCCGTAGCCATAATTAAAGGCGTGAACAGGAAAAGTAGACAACCGTGATTAGGACACATGTCACGTACATGCCGACTTTACACCCAAAAGTCACTATGGGTTTTTGCTTTTTTAATAGCGTAGCATCCTATTATCACATCTTAACGTGGGTGATATCACGGCACAGACAAGCCCTTGTGCTAACAAACTAGAACGGAATGGGATCTAGAAGGTTATCCAGAAGTTCTTCAAAGACACGTTCCCAATCTTCTCTTCTTTCATTGAAGACGTGATCAACCTGGACCATGTAGTCTTGAGAGTAGGCTATGTCTTGCTCAAATCTTGAGATCACTAATGCTGGTTGAAGATGTATTTCCATATTGAAAATCTTCACTTGTGCTTTCCACTGTTGCCTGAGGGGAAAGAATTCTAATCTTGGAAACCTGTATCCTGATCTTGGATAACACATTAAATAATGAGTTAGAGCATTACAAATCTTATGATAAAGATTAGGATATAACAGATTAAAGAATTCTTCCATGTCAGCATTAAATCTTGTGCCAATTAAATCTGCATAATCTTCAAAAGTATCTTGATCAAAACTAATTCGAGTTATTAACCCAAATTTTATTCCCTTAAGAAGATTCATTTTACTGGCTTTGGACCAGTTCATGCCAAAAAGACCTTTAATGCGTAAATGGATTGCACTTCTTCCACACCAAAACTTTATTGGGGATGTCGTTAATCCAAAAGCTTCTTTAAACTCAATTTCTTCATCAGGATCAACTAGTGATTGGTGATGGTAAGCAATGAGATCTTGGAGATTTCTGAACCATTTGTTTAAGAAATATGATTCAAGTAGTATGATCACAATTTCTTTTGGAAGAGAGGGGAGAGATATGACTTCCCTGTTGTCATGTACCATGTACATTCCTGTTCCATCAGGTCTATACCAATCTGGAGAAAGAAATTCAAGATCAGTATAGATCGAACCTGCCATTTCTCTGGTTAGAGTATCTGCAAGGGGATTGTTTTCTCCTTTGATCCATTCAATGTCAAAATCATAACTGAGAAATTCAAAATACCATCTTGCAACTCGACCTTGAGCTATATCTTTATTGGGCTTCTTTTTGAGCAGGCTTCTCATAGCTTGGCTATCAGTTCTTACCGTAAAATGGACGGGTATGAGAAAAATCTTAAATTTGTCTAATCCATTTTTAACTGCAAGAATCTCTTTTTCATAAATGTGATATCTGCCTTGGGTATCTGTGAAAGTTCCTGACCTGTAACCGCAGATATTTTTTATTCCACTTTCTTCTTCCTGTATCAAAACAGCTGACCAGGTATTATCAGAAGCATCAGTATATAGAAATAGTGGAAGTTCTAATACTGGATTTTTTAAAGCAGGTAAAAATTGACATTTTGCTTTAATTCTTCTAACTGCTTCTGTAGCATTATCAGACCATCCTGACTGACCATCTCTGATATGAACCTGTATTAGTCTTCTATCTTCAGCCAATCCTTTGTAAAAAGGAGAAATATAATTCAAGCATCCAAGAAACCTTTGAATTTGTTTCTTATTTTGTAATATATCTGGAAAATCTTGAATTCTCTGTAATATGTGAGGTTGAAGTAAGACTCTACCATTGCTCATATGTAATCCTAGGAAATCAATTTGATCTTTTCCTATTACCAATTTCTTTGCTGTCAGGCATATCCCATGTTTTAGTATGGCTAAAAGAAGGGCATCTAAATGCTGAAAGTGAAGATCTTCTGAATCAGAAAATATTAATATATCATCAATATAGACAGCACAAAAATCTTTTAAATGTCTTAAAGCCTGGTCCATTCTTCTTTGAAAATATGCTGGTGCAGTGCATAGACCAAAAGGCATTACATTCCATTCATATAGTCCTTGGGGAACTGAGAATGTTGTTTTGTACCTGTCTGATTCTCTGACCTTAACTTGCCAAAATCCTGACTTACAGTCAAATTTTGAAAAATACTTCTTATTTGCAGCTCTTCTGATGAGATCAGTACTAAAAGGAATAGGATAGTTAAATGGTAAGATAATATCATTGAGAGGTTTATAATTTATACACAACCTCTTTTTGCCTCTGATTTGTTCTGCTCTTTTGTTCACCAAAAATGCTGGGCAAGCAAATGGGCTTTTGCTTGGTCTGATGAACTGTCCATCCAATAGTTCTTCCAGCTGTTCATCCATTTCTGCAGTTTCTGTAGGACTCATTAGATAAGCTGGTTCATGAGGGATGACTGACATACATTCTAGTTTTATTTGTATTTCACATTCTTCGTGATCTTGGGACCAGAATTGTAATGGATTAAGGCTACAACAATTCTTTTCAAACTTTTGTTTGATGTTAAGAAAAATGTCTGTACCTTTTTCTGCCACCTCTTTTACTGATTCCTTTTTATTCCTACTCTTATCAAATTTATGATTTACTATTTTGAGAGCAGGTATTTCTAACTGACCTTCTTCATGTCTGAGGGCTATCTTATGTTTCCAGAACTGGAGAGGCTCATATTTTGTTAGAAATAGAAAGCCTAGAAGAACATCATCTTCTAAATCATTATACTCAATGAAATCAGTAATAAAAGTTTTCCCCATGATTTCTATATGGACATCCTGTGCATATCTTCCCATATTAATCTTTTCGCCATTTATGGCATAGCTTTGTGGAATGTCTTTCCTTTCCTTCCAGAAATGAGGAGGGATGGAATTGGTTTTTTCCAATGATCTTGAAGATCCTGTATCCACAAAAGCATCTAATGGGATATTTTTATAACCAGGAAAACAAAAATTTACTCTTATATAATTTCCATGGTTTGCTAAAAGTAAAGAGCAAGAATTTTCTTTATGGATGAGGCTATTGCCGCTGCTGCTAGCTTCTGATTCTGCAGATTTATCTTGATCTACTTTAAAAAGTAAATCTTTAATTTCTCCCACCTCCGCAGAGAGATTTCTTATTTCTTTTTGCTGTTTAAGAAGAAGTCTCTTACAATCTGCAGTATCCTCTAATAAGAGATCAAACTTCTTAAATATTCCTATGATATCTGGGTCGTCTGAAGAGTGTCTGTGTTTAGATCTGGAGGAAGACGGTTCTTCAGTTTTCTTTTGCCAAGGGGGAATTTTATAACCATGTGGAGAAGAGTCCCTCTTGGAAGGCTTCTGCTGTCTCTTGAGTTGTTTCTTAGTTTCATTCTTTTTTGATTCTAAACTCTTTAGTCTAGAAAGATGTTGATGAACAGCCTTTTTTCTTTCATCTCTGGTTCCTGTTAATTTATAAGGATCTTTAGACTTTTCAACCTGTATATGTATTGTCAAATCAGATAGAGTGGATTTTAACAATGTAACAAGAAAGTCTTCATCTGTGTCTGATAAATCAGACGAAGAAGTAGAAACGGACAAATTTCTTGAATGTCTATTTCTATCTTTCAGTCCTTTAAATCTCAACATAAAAGTTGATTCAGGAACTTCTTCAACTAATTCATAAAGCTGTTGTAAAGAATGATTACTATTGACCACTTCCCATTCTGGATTTTCTCTTTCAAAGATTGCATAAATCTTCGATCCAGGGTTTAGTTTCTTAGGACAATTTGTTGCATAATGTGGTCCTTTACAAATAAAGCACTTAATATGCTTTGGAGCAGAATTCTGCCTTTTTTGAAGCAAGTAAGGAGGAGCCTTGGAAAATCTCCTTTTCTTGTAAGGAATTGCCTTGAATTTCCTTTTCTTAAAATAACCATGTTTACTTCTTTTAGAAGTAAACTCTCCTTCATGGCGATTGGGCCTACTGCACTTCTTACATCTGCATCTGCTTCCACACTTATTTTTCTTGAATTGCTTTAACTGTTGGAAGTCTTTTAGCTGATTGATCGGAGGAAGATCACAAAATTCTTTTAAATTACAAGTGTAATTATATTCTTCCTTATTGGTCTGGAGAGCACCCAGAAGACACTGCTTTTCTAGCTTATATCTGATCAATCTCTTAATAGTAGGAAAAGTTACATCATCAAGTTGTTTATTATCTTTTCTGATAATATAATCCTGAGCCCATGCACCTAAACCACAAGGTAAAGAATTTAAGTAATACTGCTTAGTGGTTAAGTCATGCATCTTATTTGCTGCAACCATGTATGATTCAAACATACAATTATAAGCATCAAACTTGGCTAAGTTTTTAAGCTTCATAGATTGCAAAATCTTGTTTGCTTCTAGGGCTTGATTTGAGATGTCATCACAGAAGAGATCTGTCAACAGCCATTTGAATTCATCAAATCTGGCTTGAATAATGTCATCCTTTCCTATATTTGTAGGATCTACTAAGACTGGATCCGTTGAAGATGTAGGGGTGACCTTTGGCATAGGGCCAACATCTGGTAGATTATTCCACCAGTTTCTTAACTTGCCAGCCACGAGTCTGACAGAGTAGAGAACTTTTGCAGGTTCAGACCATGTACCGTTTCTGTCAAACAGATTTTCTAAAGTATCTGTCCAGGTACATATGGCTTCATAAGGATTGACCAATTTGTCAATGTTCAGAATATAGCCACTTGAGGCATAAGGTCGGAGTTGTTCAGGCCTTAGATTTTCTGAAACAGGGTCCTGCATTTCAATATCCATTGAGATCTTTTTTAAAGATTCCCAAGGTTCTGTTTCTTCTAAAAGTTGAATGTTAGAAGAATCTAATAAATCAATATCCTCACTAGGAGAGGAAAAAGAATCACTATCAAAAATTGTTAAACTTTGTACATCTGAAGGTTCAATATCAGACTCTTTGTTAGCATAACCAGGTTCGTCCATGTAGACTGGTTCATCTTGTTCTTTTTCTATGCCTAATTCTTCTAGCCAATCTTTCTCAACTATAGGTTTGTCTTTAGTGGCTAAAGAATGTTCTTTGATTTTAGGCATGTCTTCATGTAGAGGTTTCTTTCTCATTGAGAACTTTTTTGAAGAAGTAGTTACATCCTTTTCTGTGTGAAGGGGTTTCCTTCTTTGGATTATAACTTTTTGTGAAGGGTTTACCTTTTCTTTTCCCTTTCTAGCTTTATCTTCTTCTTCTGAACTATCTTTTCCAGCTTGTGCTACTCTGATCTTTTTGGTGTATAATCTGACTTTTTCTAATTTTCTGGCTACCGTATCTAGAAGAATCTGATTTTCAGAATGAGCTGATCTTCTAGCAGTTTCATTTGTTACTTGGTCGCCATATATATGTGTCAGATAATTATCTTGATGTTCATGTGAAGAGATTGTTCTCTTTACACTATTATGTACTTGAGTAACATCATAGTTCACACTGGAAATTTCATTGGACAAAGTTCCACAATAATGCTCTACATTTTTAAGAACTGAAAAATGCTTTTGCTGATCTTCAGAAATAATGTCAACTTTATTTACAGTATCTAAACACTGTTCAGTAGAAAATCTTAGATCTACAGCTATGTCATCAATGTTATCTTGGGCTGAGATCATCCACTGAGAGATCCAATTTCTCTGAGCTTCAGAACTCTTTTGTTTCTTTCCCAAGTCTGTATGAAGTCTTGCTTCATATTTACCCCATGTCTTTTTCTCAGGATTTAAGACTGTAAAAGCCTCAGAAGTAGGCCATCTGCCTGATTCGTAACTTGTGATCTCCTGTTCCTGATGATTTAATTCCATCTTATATTTATGCCGCTTCTCAGAATTTGCTCTAGGAAGTTTAGACTTAGGTATCTTTTCCCTAAGCATACAACTTTTCTCATTCATTCTGGTGAGTTTGATTCCTTTGCCTTTCTGATCTGATGGCTGATCATTCTTTGGAGTCAAAGAAATTCTTTTACTAACTTCCCTGGCAAGTTGGTTTATGAGTTCAGGATCTGAACTTAGATCAGAAGATGATCTGGGCATATTCCTATTTATAGATGGTTGTCTATAGAGGGGAGTATCTAAAAATTCTTTAGACTAAATTATCTTGATATTCACCTCAAAGACGCCTTCCAAAACACATATCCCATGTTATATTGATGATATATTGATGATATATTAATATTTTCTGATTCAGAAGATCTTCACTTTCAGCATTTAGATGCCCTTCTTTCAGCCATACTAAAACATGGGATATGCCTGACAGCAAAGAAAATATTAATATATCATCAATATAGATTTGGGCCTCTTTATGTGAATATCTTGAATTTAGATATCTTGGTAACATGTGAAATCTTTTCCAGCTTGTGCTACTCTGATCTTTTCCAGCTTATGAACATCAAGATAATTATGGTAGCATGTGCACTAACATAGATATGACTTCCCTGTTGTCATGTACCATGTACATTCCTGTAATTTCAATAGTGACAATTTGCTCTGTTACTATAATAGTGTAAAGAGAACAATCTCTTCACATGAACATCAAGATAATTATCTGACACATATATATGGCGACCAAGTAACAAATGAAACTGCTAGAAGATCAACTCATTCTGAAAATCAGATTCTTCTAGATACGGTAGCCAGAAAATTAGAAAAAGTCAGATTATACACCAAAAAGATCAGAGTAGCACAAGCTGGAAAAGATAGTTCAGAAGAAGAAGATAAAGCTAGATATCACATCTTGGTAACAAATTTGCTCTTGAATTTGGGCCTCTTTATGGAAAAGATTTGGGCCTCTTTATGTGAATATCTTGAATTTAGATATCTTGGTAACATGTGAAATCTTTTCCAGCTTGTGCTACTCTGATCTTCTATAAATTAGATATCACATCTTGGTAACAAATTTGCTCTTGAATTTGGGCCTCTTTATGGAAAAGATTTGGGCCTCTTTATGTGAATATAGATATCACATCTTGGTAACAAATTTGCTCTTGAATTTGGGCCTCTTTATGGAAAAGATTTGGGCCTCTTTATGTGAATATCTTGAATTTAGATATCTTGGTAACATGTGAAATCTTTTCCAGCTTGTGCTACTCTGATCTTCTATAAATTAGATATCACATCTTGGTAACAAATTTGCTCTTGAATTTGGGCCTCTTTATGGAAAAGATTTGGGCCTCTTTATGTGAATATCTTGAATTTAGATATCTTGGTAACATGTGAAATCTTTTCCAGCTTGTGCTACTCTGATCTTTATGGATTAAGGCAAGAACTATGAATAGTGTAAGACAATCAGAAATCAGAAAGGGATTTATGCTAACAAAGAGTCTGATATTGAACCTTCAGATGTACAAAGTTTAACAATTATTGATGGCTGAATATAGTTTGGATCTCGAAAGTAGCATTGGTAACAGAGCAAATTGGTATCAGAGCCTAAATGTGATATCTGCTTAGTATCAGAGCCTAGTTATAATGCCTAGTTACAGACAAGTTATAATGCCTAGATACAACAAATTATCAAATCCGGCTTGAATATTGAATTTAGATATCTATAATGCCTAGTTACAGACAAGTTATAATTCCAAAAATTTCAGGATAAAGATATCAGATCTTTATCCTGAAAAAAGGCATTAAGGCAAGAACTATGAATAGTGTAAGACAATCTTTTTGGTACCTTAATGCCTTTTTCTAGATTCTTCTAACATTCAACTTTTAGAAGAAACAGAACCTTGGGAATCTTTGAGATTGCTTTCAACATCTTTACTTGATTAGATTCTTCTTCTTCTTCATCATCTAGGCTTTCTACAATTTTATTCGCATGTTCTACTTCATCACCACTTTCATCATTTTGCCTAGGCTTTAGGCTTCGCCTTCGATATTCTTCAACAACATCCAACCTAACTCGCATCTCTCACATCATTTATATAATTTCATCAATTCTTCCAACAACATTCACCATAGAAGGTGCTCTCCTTGGTGGCATATCTCCCCTCAAATCGGTGCAACTATTTGAGTTTGGTGATTTGGCTACAAGGGTTTCAACTACCTCACAATCAATGATCAGTTGAAAAAAATGTAGTCTATCTTAGTTCAGTGATCTTTTCACCTCAAGTAATGCCTTTAGGAATCGTAAACTCACTTTGATACCACTTGGTGCAGTCACGGTAGGAGGGTTCCAAAAGGAACAATCCAAACCATGTAGCAATGAGTCAACACAGGGGAAATAACACATAAATTGATATGCAAACATGAATCTTCATTAGTATGGAATGCTTACATACAACATTTTCCACAAGGGTGATTTACAAGGTCTCACAGGCCTTGCCACAAGGGCTTCAAAAATACACTATCCAATAGGCCTTATTACATACCCCTGAAGGGTGTTGTGCAAAAAATAATGAATCTATCTAATCATGAACTACTAACTAATCTACTCTTCATTTACAATGAATTACAATGCTTATAAATATGCTTCTCAAGCTCCCAAAATAGTTTTGTGTTGGCCACAAGGGTTAATAACCTGATGAATGATCCAATGTGAATGTCAGCCTCAAGATATGAAGAATTAGCTCCACGCACAATGAGTAAACTTGTAAATCTTCAAGATAGGTCCTAAATAACCCATGATGGTTGTATGATGTCCCATTTAGCTCCACATGATTTGGAATATGTCCACACTAAGAAATCTAGACCAGGTTGGCCCTAAATTCTCTAACTGGTGACATAGTGAAACTCTAAGAACAATAACTTCTAATGGGTAAATGAAAATGATGTTATATCTAGATATGTGATAGATGTTGATGTGTAGATGCTATATCCTACTTTGTGAGCTGAGAAATAATGATGTGGTACAATGCAGAATAGACTACTGAGACTACTACTAAATCTAATGCACGAAGAGAACTATTTTTGGTTGACATAGAATTTCTTTACAACTAGGGATGCTCCTGCATCAGTATGATGGACATATCTTCCTATTTTCATTAGGAAATGAGATCCACACAAAGAATTGACTTACAACCCTTAGGTGAGTCAACTCAATGAGGGAATCTACTGATTTCCTTATGATTGAGGATGGGGGTATCAACCTAAATGGCACTTTTGGGAGAAAAATTAAAAATATAAAATCAACTAAAAAATGAAAGCTAACACTTGGATCTTATAGATTAAGCATAAAACTATGAGAAATATAAAATATTTGGTAGATATGATAAGGTCTGGGAATTATGCACCTGTCACAAAATGCTTTTTTTCTGAGGCTTTCAGGGACTCATTCACCCATGGGTGAATGGGTCCAAGTCTCCCTTTCTAGAAATTCAAAAACTGAGATTTGATTCCCGTGTCTACACTTCCTTCCTACACTTTTGAATCTTCACTCTTGAATCTATACTTGTGATAAAGATCTACAAAATAAAATTGTTGTTTTTGGGGTGGATAGGGGTTTGCCTCAGTCAAACCACAAGTTTGGTAATTAAACCTTGATGAAAATACAAATCTAAAACATGAAAGTGTGTGCAATCCCTAATCTTAAGTGTGTGTAAGATTGCTAAGAGCTAGCATGCAAATAAACCCTATTCAAGTGTGTTAGAATAATATCCCTAGATGAAACATGAGTAATGATGAAGACCTACTTTGGGAGATGTCAAATTACCGTAATAGATCACAAATCTTATAAAACCTTCCTTTAGGAAAAAACTAAAATGATAATAGAAGATGTAACGACTTAGGAAACAAGTAATTAGGCTTGGTTGAATGGCTTGGTGCATCTCCCAAAACCTAGAATCCATCATGATCCTCCATAGGAATCTATCACCAATCTTTGACAATGCTTGATCTTATTGGAAAAATGAGCTTGAAGACCTACAAAAAAAATAAAAAAAATCTCCAAGACTTCAACTTTGAATGCTTGATTGAATTCTCCTTTCTCTTGAATGTAAATCCTTGTGATCTCATGTGAATCTCTCTCTTATCTAGTGAAATATTTAGTTTTATAGGATTCCTTTCTAATTTATCGTTTATTAAATCTTGAAAGTCGACACTTAAAATTTGAATTTAGGACCTTGAAATGCCATCAAAAGAATATTTTAATTTGAGTTTATGAAATTAAAGGGGACCCATTCACCCATGGGTGAATGGGTCATGACCTAAAATTTCAAGACCTAGATTATGTCGAGGAATTAAATCAATTAATAACATTTATTCAATGCAAGTTATATTGTTGGGAAATAATTAAAACATTCCTTGGATGCATAATAAAGGGTATTAGGGGCCTATTAATGGGGTTTAATAATGTATAAATGCAAGGTCACTAAAATAGGTCCAAAATAAGTGTGAAATTGTATTTTCACTTAGAAAGGAGTACAATTTTCTACACTACACTTTATATACTTGTGAAATAAAAATCCCTTTATCTGATTGAACAATCTGTAATCCCAAGAAGAAAGACAATTCTCCTATGTCATAACCCAATTTTATTGCATATTTATTTAAATATGGTAAATTAAATTAATGGAGAAATTCAAAACATATTAAATGGAAATTTTGGAATTTTCGAAAATAGATTTGAAAGAAGTTGACTGATATTGACTATGTGAACTTTTGAAACTTTCCTATATGTTATCAAGAATTGAATGTTACTGATGAATTTGCAAGTGCAAGTGTGTGCAGTTGCAGAGTGACAGGTTGAAGGATGAGAACATGGTTGAAGCAAGATTGTTTAGCTAGATTGAATGGTAAGCCAATTGAAATCTAGGTGCACACACCACAAATGGCATGATAACTTGCATTTGAAATTCTGTATATATAAAAGAATGTAGTTTCATGACTTGAAATGTTTTTAGTATTTGAAAATGAATGGCTTGTAGATTAAATTGTCTATCTAAACCTTATGTTTTTAAGAAAATGAAAGTACGTATTGCAAGGAATGATTAAAGGATAAGAGTTTCATCATGTAAATTATACAAATGGATGTTGAAAACATGTATAAGGATATAAATATATATATATATATATATATATATATATATGTATACAAACATATATATATACACACACACACACACATACGTACACATGTTTATACTTTTTGAATTTAATTCGATAACTGATAATATCATATTAGACTGTGTGGGAAATCAAGCTAAAATCTTGAAGGTGACCCATGAAGGATGTGGCCTACCAAAACATTACATGGAAATATTCAAAAATAGAGGCCGACGACTATGATAGAAAAACCATAACAGTAATTCCCAGTCGCATGCAATGAAAACATTGTTTCCATTTTAGAATGGACAGTGGGAAAGAAAAAGAATAGTGAATTGGGGGAAAGGATCGACCAGCAGTAAGGAAAAATTAGAGAAGAGGTCGTAGTGGTAGAAAAATCAAAGGCAAGTTTCATCCAAAAAGCTTGATTATTGAGGTAAATCGGTTTCCTTATCATTTTTTTTACATATTAAGCTAGTGGTAGTCACTACATTTTGTTAAAAATTTGATAGCATAGTAAATATGCATTTTATTTGTCTCTGTGTTACGGTTTTGAGCTAAAGGAAGTGTCTTATCGGCCATCTTTTAGGGGTCGCATGGCCTACGACCTTCTTGCATAAAGAGTATTTAGGTTGGAGCCATATCAGATAGCCTATAGAGCTAGAATGAGGCATGGAATCCTTTAAGATGTGACTGTCATATAAGTTCACACGATAATGCTATCCATGTAGAGGCTATCAGAATATCTTTTCGACCAAATGTGTATTTTATTATGTTTGATGTTGTAATGGTTTGAATGCCAAACCTATGGGAAGAGGTATATTCCTTTGTGTTTTTTATTTAAATGTATCGATTGTGTTTTAATTCAAATTAATCACCTTCCATTATCAGCTAGGTTGATAATGGTAAGAGGAATTAAGTTCATTGTTGAGAATGTGAAACAATATTTGCATAATGAGGTCACCCTCGAATAGAGGAAATGATGGAATGTATAAGTTGGGTTTCATTTAAACCATGTAAGGATCGATCTTGATGCTCGATAGGTTATTTTCTTTGAGTAAGATAGAAATATTAGTCTACATGTTGATATATGTGTATGGTGTAAACCCAACAAGTCTTTAAGAGTAAGCTTGAATACAACCTTTGATTGGTTATGAAAAAAATGAACCAGTTGTGTAAAGGGAAGTCGCCCCTAGAGCAACCAGTGTATGCTTATTAATGGCCTTAAAAGGAATGGGTTAAGTTAGGAACCCTAATAAAACTTAGAGTTAAGTCCCCTAACCACATGTTTGCCCAATTTCGATTCGACGAGTATGTCAAATCAGTTTCATTATAATTCTTTCATAATTTTTCATGAATTTTTAATATCATTTATGTTATCGAAATGTTGAACAATGGGCATTCTTTTAGCCTATTTTTTTAGAGGGGAATCAAATGGCTTTGCTTGAAAATGATAGATGAGATAGTTGTAGACAATATTTTATTGGCAAACAACATTACTCATTCTCTGTTCATTGAGATAAAACATCATTCTATTTTAAACAGTGAATATTAATTTGTAATGTTATTATTCAGCATCA
This sequence comes from Sequoia sempervirens, assembly GCA_007258455.2. Classification (NCBI taxonomy): domain Eukaryota; kingdom Viridiplantae; phylum Streptophyta; class Pinopsida; order Cupressales; family Cupressaceae; genus Sequoia; species Sequoia sempervirens. The sequence goes on from VDFB02058143.1 coordinate 196,202, forward strand.
CAATAGCTTGAAACAACTTTGAGTAATTGCAAACAGTGTATGTTTTGTTGGAAACTGACATTTTCTGTCATAAAATGTAGCTATTTAGTCTGAAACAATATTTTATTGATGTAAATAGTGAATATTTTGTTGCTAACGCTACCGTTTTGTTGTAAGATTATCTAGTAGTTGAAAAAAATCTTGTTTATTAAACTATTAAATGGAACAACATTGAATGTTTGTAAGCAATGAACGTTCATTTTGAAATAGCTTGTCCTATAACTATTTAGTAGGAAATAATACATGTTCTGTTTAAATGATGATTGTTCAAATGTAAACAACAATGTTAGAGTGTCACAGTTTATGAAAAATCAAAAGAATCAACAATATGTGTGAAGCTATTAATATAGACTTGTTTTGGATTCATTATTTTGACAAAAGAAATGTCAAATAGAATATTATTTATTGATTTCAATCTAATTTAATGATTTAGTTTAGAATGTATGCACAAATCAAAAAATTAAGTAGGCACATATATGTGTATGCACATAGAATTTGTCCATGTACATAATACACATGCTTGTGACATACCTTCTTTTGTTCTTTTACTTAATTCATTTTAAATGGATAATGTTTATGCTGAAAGGTAATATTTAGTCATGAGATGGAAATTACTTAATTTTCAATTACTCTATTTGAATCATGTATTTGATTTATGTTTAGAGAGTAAATAGTAATTTGATTCTACTTTTTTTTACATACGTGAGAAGAATATTCTAATACTAGAATAGAATAGTGATACCTTAGTAGACTAAAGCACCTTAGGGTAGATGCTGCTAGAGGGTAGATAGTTGTTATGAGAGGTTATATTGTATAAATTTACCTTTTAGGACGGGTGTCGAAATGGAGTTCAGAGAGTATAGGTTTGCTTTACCAGAACCTATTGTTTGTTGTTGTTGCAACACATTTATTATGCTTGGCCAAGCAGTTATGTTCATTTTGTATGTATGAAATTTGTGATATCACTCTCTACCATTCCTAGCATAGATCTTGCAATTTCCTTACTAATTTGTAGATAGAAAATTGCATGTTGACGTATGGGCACACACCAAATTCCACCTTGTATATTTTTCTCTTGCTAAACTTTTCGTGCAGGGTCAAGCATTCTTCAAGTCGGAAGAATTTCGAGGAAGCGTAAGCTTTGTGGTTGGGTGGTAAAGCACTTCAACCATGTTCTTGTCCACTAGTGGGGGCGAGCGTCAAGGAAGAACCTTAGTTCAAAAGATTGTTAAAGTCTAAGATGTAACTTGATGTAATACATTCATGAATTTTATGTAAAGTGTACAATGAAATGACTTTATGGTGTAAAGAGCCAAGTGAAACCTGATATTGCAATTTGACTTTTGAAGTGAATATATGAATCATTGACTCATTTTAAATGGACATGTGTAGCTATGATTGACTTTAGCCACTAGTTATGTCTTTTTAATTTGGAATATATTCAATTGTCATTTACAATAATGATAATTAAGTAATAATTTAGAATGGGTTATTACATTTGGTATCATAGTTTAGGGCTCAACTCTAGGCCTTTTGAGTCAACCATAGTTTGACTAGGGATAGTTGACCCTTGAACAAAATATAGTTGTCCTAAGAATTGACCAAACCTGGATTGAATGCGGGAATGGGAAGGTCAAAGGGAGGAAAAAGGAAAGGGAAAACTGTTAGAACCCGACGCAAGAATGACATAAAGGAAGAAAATGCCAAGATGGAGGTTCAATCAGAAATTCCCAATGATGAAACTCTAGCTCAAGCCATTACACAACTCAAGCTAGAGAGAGGCTTGAAGATTAAGGAGAAGTGAACACCTAAGATCAAAAAGCTTTCTACAATTCAAGACTAGCCTTTAGGGTGTGGACCCAATGCACCCTTGTTGACTAAAGAGGAAAAGGAGAGCCTGCGTGCTCAACCATCCTCTTCTATAAAGTTTGATGTAAACTCGGATGAGGACCCCAAGGAATGTCCTCTTTCTAATTCCAAGAAATTGAAATTATGTAACTCAAAGCCTATTGTAAATAAGGGTCTAATATAAATAAAATCAAATGATATTTTTTTGGTGTGCTCAAGGAAGGACTCTAAAATGTGTGTATAATGCATGGATGTGTATGTCTTCTAGAATGAGGGATGTATGCACATGAAAAATTATGTGATGCAGCATAAGAACGTTTATTCATAGAACCCTATGTTGAGATGAGATAAACATGAATGTGTTGCAAAATAAGTGCAGGATGACATGGTGACCAGTAGGAAAGACAAGGGTGGTAGTGGTTTTGATAATGAACCTAACAAGAGGATGGAGCAAATTCTAGAGCTTTTGAATTGGTAAGAGTATCGTATAGATCATATAGAGCAAGAATTCTAAGTGTCACACAAGGACCAAGACCGCAGGAATGCAGAAGCTAATCAAGGAGACGATGGTCTAGGGGCAAGTCCACGAGGATGAATTGAGGAAGAGCTTGGGAAAGACCTCAAAAGAGTAGTACTACCCAAGTTCAATGGTAAGGCTATTAGAGCAGGAGTTGAGGCTTGGATTATAGAGATGGAAAAATACTTCAGGCTTCATAACCTTTTTGAACAGACTAAGGTGACATAGGCTAAGTATCTGATTCAGTATCAGGAAAAGTTCACCAACCTGTTCAAGTATGTGCCCTAGTATTAGGGAGATGAATGGTTTTGTATTTGGAAATTTATAATGGAACTGAGACCCCACATAGGAGCCAAGGTGGATATGCATGAACCTCAAACCATGAATGAAGTCTTCCTAAAAGCCACCAAACAAGAGCAAAAACTGTAGCAATTATCCAATCTCCATAGTGACTCTAATTCTAAGTTGCAGTATAGGAAAAATAAATTTCATAAAGGAGACAAGAGCCATTAGATCTGTAATCTCAAGAGGGTATGTGAGTCGCAGGAGAAGGGTGAAGATGGTATTGGTGGAAAGAACAAGAAGGAAAACAAAGGTAAGGGTAAGGATAACCATAAGAAAAAAGGGCTTTAGAGAGGACAAGCCAGGAGGTCGTAAAGGGCCTCGAGATGGGTGTTATACTTGTGGAAGTGATCACTATGCCTCGAATTGTCCTTAAGGGGTGAAATATTGAAAGGAAGGAAGCTACTAGCAAACTCAACATTACCAGATCCATGTTGTAGTGGATAACAAGTAGGCAAAGCATTATCCTTTTCCAATTTAGCCGACGAGTAAGCTCTATGGCCAATCTGCCTCTATCTTAATTGATACTGGAGCTACTGAATTTTTATAGATCCTAGAATAATATCCAAGATACCCATTAAACCTAGATACATGGAAAATTCATGGAAAATCCAATATGGTAATCAAGCAGAGCAGAGGGTAGATACCAATCTCTTATGTAGTGAGTTAGAGCTTCCAACCTTTCAAAATTATATTAACTTGTATGTGGCACCTTTAGGCTATTATGATGTAATTTTGGGCATAAATTGGTTAACCAAGCATAAGGCTATAGTAAACTATGAGGATAAGGTGGTCAACTATTTGGATGATTATGGAAAACTAGTTGAGGTTTGTGGAATGCAGAGACCCTTAGAGCTTAGATAGATTTCTGTGATGTAGCTCTAGAAGGCTCGATGAAAGGGGTGTGAAATTTATGTAGTACATGTCAATAATCTTGACAACAAGGAATCATATTTATATGACTATTCTATTCTAAAGGAGTTCCAAGACGTATTCCTTGATGAACTTACAGAGTTACTTCTGAAGAAGGAATTCAACTTTTTTGTCGACCTTGCTCTAAGAGTTGAGCCTCAATCCAAGGCACCCCATTGGATGACCACCATAGAACTCTATGAGTTGAAAGCCCAGTCAATGGAATTATTGGAAAAAGGGATTATAAGACCTAGTGTGTCTCCTTGGGGAGCACCAGTTATCTTTGTGAAAAAGAAGGATGGAACTTTGCGTCTATGTATAGATTTTTTGATGTTAAACAAGGTGACCATCAAGAAATGGTACCCACTCCCAAGGATTGATGAGCTGTTTGATCAAATGATGGGAGCAACGATGTTCTCCAAAATTGATCTTAGGTCAGGGTACCACCAATTGAGAATTAAGGAAGAAGATATTTTGAAGACTACATTTAGAACTTGGTATGGACATTACGAGTTCACAATGGTACCTTTTGGATTGACTAATGCACTAGCAGCCTTTATGAACCTCATGAATAGCATGTTCAGAGGCTACTTAGATGATTTTTTTCTAATCTTTATTGATGAAATCTTAGTCTACTCAAAGATTGTTGAAGAGAATGATAGACATTTGAGGATAGTTTTTTAGCAATTGAGAGAAAAGGAAACTCTTTGGAAAGTTGTCCAAGTGTTCATTCTATCAAGAAAGGGTGCACTATCTAGGCCATATCATTTTAGCTAAAGGAGTCTTCATAGACCGCAAAAAGATCAAGGTGATCATGGAATGGCTAGTGCCTCATAATGTGTCAGAATTTTGTAGCTTCATGGGCCTCGCGGGATACTATAGGAAGTTCATGCAAAGGTTCTCCCAGATTTCATCTCCTATTACCTCACTCCAAAGGAAGAGAATGTGGTTTGAATGGACCGAGAAATGTGAGCAAGCATTCCAAATCCTGAAGGAGAGGCTCACGATAACACCAACACTAACCATCCCTAATCCTAATTGGAGATTCACAATAATCATAGATGTATCAGGAGAGGGGTTGGGAGTAGTATTAATGCAAGATGAACAAGTGGTATCATTTGAATCAAGGAAGCTCAAGTAGCACGAAGTGAACTACACACCTCATGATTTAGAATTGGCTGCAATAGTTCATGCCTTAGAGATGTGGAGGCACTATCTTTTGGGAAAGTCATTTGAACTCTAGACAGACCACTTAGGATTGAGATACATATTTACCTAGCCAAACCTTAATGCACGATAGAGGAGGTGGTTGGAATTCCTTAGCGAGTATGACTTTGGAATTGAATACATAAAGGAAAAAGAGAACAAAGTGGTTTATGCTCTTAGTAGATGAAGACATATGGCAACCATGATCTCAACAAGGTCTAACTTGAGATAGCAGGTGATTCAAAATCGGCTAGGGGATGAGCACTATGAGAGAGTGAAGAGTGCCCTAGTAGCAAATCCTTTAGATCATTAGTTCTATGGGTATGAGATCGAACCTAATGGTATTTTGAGATATTAGAGGAGAATGCATATTCCTAATTCTAGAGAGCTAAGGAAGTTGGTTTTTGAAGAGGTTCACAATGCACCATACTCAAGACACCTCAAAGTATCCAAGATGATCATAGAGTTGAAAAATCTATATTTATGGCCTAAGTGCAAGAAGGACATAGTGGAATATGTAGCCAGATGCTTAGAGTGCTAGAGAGTCAAGGTTGATCCTGCACACCCAGTCGGGTTACTGTGTCCTCATGACATACTTGAGTATAAATGGCAAGTGATCAACATGGATTTTGTATAGGGGTTATCGTTGAGCAAGAATAAGCATGATGTTATCTTGGTCATGATTGATAAGTTGACTAAGGTTGCACACTTCATTCCAAGAAACCTTAAGGATGGATCATTGACCCTGGCTAAGAAATTTTTCTAGGAGATATTCCACTTGCATGGAGTGCCAGAGACTATCATTTCTAATAGGGACACATGGATGACCTCAAGGTTTTGGATGACCTTGAATGCTGCATTGGGGACCAAACTAAATTTCAGCTCGGTTTATCATCCTCAGATTGTTGGGCAGATAGAGAGGGTGAATTAGGTAGTCGAAGATCTCCTTTGAATGTATTGTATGCACCAACAATATAAATCAGAAGAATATTTTCCTTTGGTAGAGTTTTCTTACAACAACTCTCATGATACATCCTTAGGCATGGCACCATTTGAAGCTTTGTATGGGTGAAAGTTTCGTACCCCCATCAATTGGGATAAATTGGAGGATAGGATCATAGTAGGACTTGAAATTCTTAAGGAAATGGAAGAAAAAATGAGAGTCATTAAGAGAAGACTGAAGGAGGCAATAGACCAATAGAAGAGTTATGCTAACAAGAACCGAACTCTTAAACATTTCACAACCGGGGATAAAGTTTTCTTGAGAGTTAAACCTCATAAAATTTATATTGCTTTTGGAAAGTCTTCCAATTTGGCCCCAAGATATGTGGGACCATTTGAATTCTTGGAAGTTATTAACCCAATTGCTTATAGACTAGCTCTACCACCTGCTTTGGCTCGACTACATAATTTTTTTCATGTTTCCTTGCTTAAGCCATATCATCCTGATGTGACTCATGTGCTTGATTGGAAATCCTTGTAGGTATAGGATCCAAGAGTGGTGCTAGTGGAGCCCATTAGAAACCTGGATTGTTGCAACATTAAGTTGCAAAGTAGAGATATTGCTCAGTTTAAAGTCCAATGGGACTAGTACTCAGAGGACGGTGCAACTTGGGAGGATGCGGAAGAAATATAATGCTCCAAGGTCCACATTTGCTTTCTTCAGAAAGAGACTTCAATAATTTTTCTTGAAAATTTCATTTGAGATACTATGATATTTCATGCTATAATTTTGTTGTGATATTAAAATAGACATATGTAATTTTGTTGAGATGTTGAAATAGACAAATATAATTTTATTTGATGTTGAAATAAACATGTATAATTTTGTTGAGATGTTAAGATAGACATGTATAGTTTGATGTGATATTGAAATAGACATATTTGACATGGTGTTCTTCTCTTTTAGAATTCCTAGACATTGGGACAATGTCTCTTCCAAGAGGGGAAGGATGTCATAACCCAATTTTATTGCATATTTATTTAAATATGGTAAATTGAATTAATGGAGAAATTTAAAACCTATTAAATGGAAATTTTGGAATTTTTGAAAATAGATTTTAAAGAAGTTGATTGATGTTGACTATGAAAACTTTTTTAACTACCCTATATATTATCAAGAATTGAACATTACTGATGAATTTGCAAGTGCACGTGTGTGCAATTGCAAGGTGACATGTTGAAGGATGAGAACATGGTTGAAGTAAGATTGTTTAGATGGATCGAATGATAAGCCAGTTGGAATCTGGGTGCACACACCAAAAATGGCATGATAACTTGCATTTGAAATATTTTGCATATATAAAAGAACACAATTTCAAAACTTGAAATGTTTTCAGTGATTGAAAATGAATGGCTTGTAGATTAAATTGTCTATCTAAACCTTGTGTTTTAAAAAAAATGAAAGTACGTATAGCAAGGAATGATTAAAGGATAAGAGTTGAACATCATGTAAATTATACAAATGGATATTCAAAACATGTATAAGACTACATTTATATATATACATATATTATATATATATACACGTATATAAACATATATATACATACACATGTTTATACCTTTTGAGTTTAATTCAATAATTGATAATATCATATTAGACTGTGTGGGAGATCAAGCTAAAATCTTGAAGGCGACCCATGAAGGACATGGCCTGCCGAAACATTATGACAATATCCAAAAATAGAGGCTGACGGAAGTGGGAAGGAAAAATAATAGACAATTGGTGGAAAGAATCGACCAACAACAAAGAAAAAGTAGAGAAGAGGTCATAGTGATAGAAAATCAGAGGCAAGCTTCATCCAAAAAGATCGATTATTGAGGTAAATCAGTTTCGTTAGAAACAACATCAATTTGCTTCTCATTTTTTTTACATATTAAGCTAGTGGTAGTCACTACATTTTTTTTAAAATCTGATAGCACAATAAACATTCATTTTATCTATCTCTGTGTGACAGTATTGAGCCAAAGGAAGTGTCTTATCGACCACCTTCTAGGGGTCACATGGCCTACGACCTACTTGGATAAAGAGTATTTAGGTTGGAGCCTTATTTTCTAGCTTATAGAGCTAGACCAAGGCATGGAATCCTTTAAGATGTGACTGTCATATAAGTTCACATGATAATGCTAGCCATGTGAAGGCTATCAGAATCTCATTCTGACCAAATATGTATTTTATTGTGCCTGATGTTGTAATGGCTCGAATGTCAAACCTATGGGGGGAGGTATATTCCTATGTGTTTCTATTTAAATGTATCAACTATGTTTTAATTCAAATGAATCGCCTTCCATTATCATCTAGGATGATAATGGTAAGAGGAATTAAGTTTATCGCTGAGAATGTGAAAAAATATTTACATAATGAGGTCTCCCTCGAATAGAGGAAACAATGGAATGTATAAGTTGGGTTTCATTTAAACCATGTAAGGATCGATCTTCATGATCGATCTAGGTTATTTTCTTTGAGTAAGATAAATATATGAGTCTGCATGTTGATAAATGTGTGTGGTATAAACCCAACAAGTATTTAAGAGAAAGCTTGAATACGACCTTTGATCGGTTAAGAAAAGAATGAATCAGTCATGTAAAGGGTAGTCACTCCTAGAGCGACTAGTGTATGCTTGTTAATGGCCTTGAAAGGCACACGTTAAGTTAGGAACCCAAATAAAACTCAGAGTTAAGTCCCCTGACCGCATGGTTGCCCAATTTCAATTTGATGAGTATGTAGAATCAATTTCATTATAATTCTAGCATAGTTGCTCATGAATTTTTAATATCATTTATGTTATCAAAATGTTGAACAATGGACATTCTGTTAGCCTAATTTGTTAGAGGGGAATTAAATGTCTTTACTTGAAAATGATAGATGAGATTGTTGTAGATGATATTTTACTGGAAAACAACATTGTTCATTCTCTATTCATTGAGATAAAACCCCGTTCTATTTTAAACAGTGAATATTAATTTGAAATGTTATTATTAAACATCAAAACAACTTGAAACAACTTTGAGTAATTCCAAACAGTGTATGCTCTGTTGGAAAATGACATTGTCTATCATAAAATGTAACTGCTTAGTCTGAAACAGTATTTTATTGATGCAAATAGTGAATATTCTGTTGCTAAAGCCACTATTTTTTTGTAAGGTTATCTAGTAGCTAAAAAAAGTCTTGTTTATTAAACTATTAAATGGAATAGCATTGAATGTTTGTAAACAATGAATTTCTATTTTTAAAAAGCTTGTCCTATAACTGTTTAGTAGGAAACAATACATTTTCTATTTAAACGATGAACATTCATATGTAAACAACTATGTTAGAGTGTCACGGTTTGTTAAAAAGTAAAAGAATCAACAGTATGTGTGAAGCTGTTAATATAGACTTGTTCTGGATTCATTATTTTGACAAAATAAATATCAAATAGAATATTATTTATTGATTGCAATATGATTTAATGATTTATTTTAGAATTTATGCACAAATCAAAAACTTAAGTAGGAACATATATGTGTATGCACATAGACTTCATCTATGTACATACAAATACTTGTGACATACTTTCTTTTGTTCTTTTACTTAATTCATTTTAAAAGGATAATGCTTATGATGAAAAGTAAGATTTAGTCATGAGATGGAAATGACTGATTGTTCAATTACTCTATTTGAATCATGTATTTGATTTTTGTTTAGATAGTAAACAATAATTTGGTTATGCTTTTTTTTACATATGTGAGAAGAATATTCTAATTTTATAACAAAACAGTGATACCTTAGTAGACTAGAGCACCTCAGGGTAGATGTTGCTAGAGGGTAGATAGTTGTTATGAGAGGTTATATTGTAGAAAGTTACCTTCTAGGATGGGTTCCAAAATGGAGTTCAGAGAGTATAGGTTTGCTTTACCAAAACCTATTGTTTGTTGTTGTTACAACACATTTATTATGCTTGGCCAAGCAATTTAGTTCATTTTGTATGTATGAACTCTGTGATATCTTTCTCTGTCATTCCTAGCATAAATATTGCAATTTATTTTCTAATTTGTAGATAGAAAATTGCATGTTGATGTATGGGAACACACTAGATTCCACCTTATAGATGGTTCTCTTGCTAAATTTTCCATGCAGGGTTGGGTGTTCTTCAAGTCAGAAGAATTTTGGGGAAGCGTAAGCTTCGTTGTTTGGTGGTAAAGCGCTTTAACCATGTTCTCATCCACCAGTGGAGGCGAGCATCAAGGAAGAACTTTATAGATGTAACTTGATGTAATACATTCATGAATTTGATGTAAAGTGTACAATGAAACGACTTTGTGGCTTTAAGATCCAAGTCAAACATGATATTGTAATTTGACTTTTGAAGTGAATAGATGAATCGTTGACTCATTTTAGATGGACATGTGTAGCTATTTTTTACTTTAGCCACTAGTTATGTCTTTTTAATTTGGAATATATTCATGTGTCATTTACAATAATGATAATTAAGTAATAATTTAGAATGGGTTATTACATCCTAACATAGACATCTCAAACTCATTTTGCATATCCTTCTAAAAGTTTTTGCACATTTCATCACTGCTTCCTCCAAGTCATCAACACAGACCACAACTATCAACATTTTTTGTCCTTTTGTTTTTATGTACAAATTTCTATTGAAACAACCTCTCTAGAATCCTTTCTATTGCAAGTATCCATCCAATCTTCTATACCAAGCTCTAGGAGCTTATTTGATTTCATACAAAGCCTTCTTCAATTTACAAACGTAATTCATATTGCTAGTACATTGAAATCCTTCTAATTGCTCATGTATCAATGGGTTATTTCTGATAGGTTAGTAGATTAGATTAATAAACAAAACCCAAAGAAACTATGGAATACAAAGAAAGAAAATAAAATAAACAATTATACCAAATACTTGTCGCTTCCATGACTCACCTCCATAGCACCTCCTAGCTTGTAGTGTATGATTGTTGCCCTTAGATTTGTATATGTGAGCAATTGCCTATGACTATGTCCTATGCAAGTTTTGAAGGATTTGAATGAAAAAATAAGATTATGCCTATGACTATGAAAAAATCACTATGCCTATGAAATGCCAATTCAATAAACTAAGTGCAAAGTATAAAATGAATATCTAAGCATAAATGTGTCAGAATAACAAAGTGGTCCCGAGAATGTGAGCAAATTGGCATTTTATAGAAAATGCAATTTTGGACGGATGGATGAGATTGAAAGCTAACAAAGCCTAAAATCAGTGGAAAATATTTCATGTGACAATCCCTAATTAGGGTTAGGGAAAAATTATTAAATGAGTGGTCAAGATGTCATTTGAGAAAATCGAATCGGCGGTTGAGAATAAATGTGATAATTAGTCAAAAAGATAAAGATTTTCAAAAATCAAGATAAAGATT
>VDFB02058144.1:0-16642 GCA_007258455.2 Sequoia sempervirens
ACTAATGAGATAATATCCACAAGATGATATCTTAATCTATGTTTAACTAAAAATCATCTAACACTAGATAAATTTAAGTACACAAATGTTTGATAAAATAAGTAAAGTGTCGAGCTCAAACAATATATGCATAATCACATATCATAGTGAAAACAATGAAGTCAAAACATTGTTGATTCCAAGCATCTCAAAGTTTACACACACATATATAAACTAGGTACACAATTCATACACCTCAATGGAAATCCACAAGAACATCACCAACAAGTATGATAATACTACCAAAGTGCCAAAATGAGCTAAGTGTCTACAAATCCACATACATGAATTCATATGCATGATCTGTACAACTCAATGGTGTTGGAATTGTGTGCCTCAATCCCACAGGCCTAAATATTTGAGTGAGCTATTTCAATGTAACCTCTGGAGTGTCCTGGAAATGAGGGTCATCGACATGACCTAAACTATCGGTGTAAGCTTTGTCCGACGATAGAAGTTTGGTCGATATCGGTGTGACATTTTGTTTGTCTTGCCGATGGAAGTGGTCGATGTGACTTGAGCTATCGTTGTGAGTTTTTAGTTTGTTGCCGATGGAGTTGCTCCTGATGCATATCGTTGTGTCTCTTGCTAATGGGTTTTCTAGTCATGAATGTCGGTATGACTCTGGCTGATGGTATTTGGTCGGAGTGACATCAAGGCTCTATAAGAGTTTTAGCGATAGAGCATGTCTTGCCGATGGTCTATTCTAGTTGGTCATTGGTGTGACTTGGGACTTCGGTGAAACCTTCTTCGATGCTTGTTCTCTTGTCGATGGTCTGTTCCAGTTGGTTGTCGATGTGACTTGGGACTTCGGTGAAACCTTCTCCGATGCTTATTCTCTTGTTGATTGTTGGTTTACATAACTTGGCAACCTTGTCATGGTGTTTGGAAGTTTCGTAACTTCCTAACTAGATGACATCCTTTGTTGTCACAACATCGGTGGTTTTGGTAACTTAAGAACCTTGTTGTGGAGTTATGAAGTTATCATTTTTTAGCGAAAAGAAAAAAGATGTGGGGACCACTTGGAATTCTGGGAGACTTGTTGAGAATATTGTTGATTCCCAACTTGATTCTCCAAAAATGCATAAGCAATGAATGCATGTCATGGTGGAGACCCACAAGGAATGACCAATAGTTCGGTGCGATGGTCAAATGTTGTGTACGCGTAAGTTGGTAATAAAAGGACTAACTCATGGATACCTAATGTCTTCGAGCTTTTTTTATAAACTAAAGACTGTTAATATTCTGCACCAATGTGGGATAATGTCAATGGCTGAGCTTCTTAGCAGTTGAGTGAACTGAATCAGTTTGGAAAGTAGATTCCTAGAAACCAAATATTTATGGTTTCCACACATTGTATCCTGTTGAGTGGTTGGGGCTGTGAGGCTAGCTGGTAAGGCCAAGGCCATGAGGCTAGCTGGTAAGGCCGAGGCCATGAGGCAGAGCTGAGAGAGTGAGAGGAATATTGAGGAAAGATTATGTTGCCGAAATCCCTCCAAATTAAGTGTCTTGGTTGATCTCTCATGTTAATTTGCATTGTATACTATGTGAGAGTATTATAACAGTGCAAAGGTTGTATGGACTAAGGGGTTGATCAGGGAAAGGTAAAAAGAAGAGAGGGAAACATAATAGGGTTGTTGCCAGTTTGTCTCCAGAATGAAACAAGGTGTAATCTCTATGAAAAGGGCTAAGAGCCTGACATTGTATTGTAACTCTATTTGTTGTTGAATAATACAATGGCTCAGATATTTTGGAGTGTGGGGTTTTTCACCCGAAAGGGTTTTCCCCACGTAAATTTGTGTGTTATAATCTTTTGTATTTTCTTTCATGTTTAATGGTTATGTTTGTTGAATCTATTTATGCAAGTTGTTGAAACTAAATTTACATGTGCTTCTCTAAGAAGGATTAATGTGGGAAATGAACTGTGTCTGATTTCGCTTTGTGACATAGTTGTACGTGTTTTTGAGGCAATCTATTTGAAATTAAAGTTACCGAAGGCATTACTGTTCTTGGAGGTTTCTCTAAGATGACAAATTTTCCCTACAAATGGAAGTACAAAATAAAATCATTAGCAAGTATGATATAGTAAAATTTGAAACATAAAATGAGTTGCAAAATGATACATAAACACTTGGTGCCTTACTATACAAGCTAAAAAATAAAAGAGAAAAAGGTACTCAAATTATCTATGTCATTATGAAGTGTTCCCTCAATTTCGAACTTAGATGTTATATTATGGGATTTTTATTTTAATTCACTTGTAACCTTAACATATGGTGTATTATGATCAACAAAAACAATAAGATGTTACTAGAAGGATCTATTGATGATTGTTTTAGCATAAATAAATCAACTATAATGCTAGATACCCTAATTCTCTTGAAAATATGAGAGGCTCCTATAGGAGTTAGCTCCAAGGTTCCTTTTAGTCAAGTCTCGATTGAGTTGGAACAATTAAGTGGTCTATGTAATTTATTTAACAAGGGGCCTTTGTTGGTAAATTTAAACCTAGACAAACATTTATAATCACATGCTTTGAATATGCCAAATAGAGATTTAATTTTTAGAATCTCTTGAGAGAACTACCTATCTAATCCTATTTTTAACAAAGCCTAATCTATTCTAGACTCACCTTGTAACTAGCAAGTTGTGAAAAAAGATCAAAAGGAGGGTTAGGGTTTAGAGAAGTAAATACAAAATAGACAATGATAAGCTCAAATTTATTCCTTAGCTTTGAAAGATCCAATGAAATCAAAATAACCAATATTGCAACAACTAGTATTCACACAATCATTCACAACACTAGTGCAAGAGTTTAAGGAAGAATCATAGTATAATGATGTTTCAAGTCAAATGCATTAGAACCATCATATTTCATGCATAGATTATATACATATCTCTATTATAACATCATTTAAAATATTCCACAAATTTATTCACTCATAAAGAAACAAAACAAATCAAATCACTACTAGGGTTGAGAGCATTAAGAACCATCATTACGAAGTCTACAAGAGGGCTATAAATAGTCAATCTTGGGTGCCAAAAATGACCACAACCTCAACAACCTATTTGAATTCACTTTGACCCTTGGGGTGTAAAGTTATGATTTCTGATACATAGGTTATTAAAAATAAATAATACACTTTCCAAAATAGACCTATGGGGGGAACACATCCCCAAGAAGCGTGGTGCCATAACTATATGAGAGAAAAATAAAACATCTAGCCCACATGATCATTTTAAAAGAAGAATTATTTTACTAGGAACTGTGCTTGAAATCCCTTCAATGCATCTTGGATGAGATTGGATTTGGGTACAATTGTGTACTGGATCCTAATCTTCTTAGACAATATTGTCCTTATAGATTCCATCAACTCCCTAATCTCTAGGACCATATAATAAAAAGACATTGAGATTGTCTTTAACTCTCATTAGTTCATCAATGAGGTCTTCAGTAAGAAGTTTTATTGTATTCCCAATGAACTCTTTGATTATGAACTCAACTAAAAGGACCTTGTCGGGATTTTCCAAAAAGGTACATGGTAAAGCCTCAACAAAATTCTTGATTTTAGTCATAGCTACAACAACATCCTTCCTATTTACAAACTTATGCTTGCATTCTTTTATCACCTTTATTATGTTCTTAGTGGCATTGGACCACTCCATTGAAAATTTAGCTCACATCAATTATTACTTTCTTACACTAAAATTTTATAAGTGGGATCCTTGCCATCCTTTTCAATACATGCAAGTTGTCCTCTATTGTGATAAGATCATCTATATTTTATTCAAACTCTATCAAGACACTTGATTCATCACTACCTTTTCATAGCATTAGATTGCTTCCCAAATCAATCTACCACCTTGTGCCTCCAATGAGTTCCTCTATGATGTAATGAAACTTTTACTCCTATATCTTGGAAATGTTTCCCCTTATGTAATGATTTTAAAGTGGGAGGAATAGGGGAATTAACATCAATGGGCCCTATTACATAGTTGATAGAAGCCTTGATCTCACTCATCTAAACTTGGAGTTCTACCTTGGCCTTAACATCTTTGTCTATATGATTTAGAATAAAAACTAATAAATCATTGAGGGATTATCTCTCTTCCTCACTGGTCTGATGAACTAAGATAATGGTTTGCATCTAATAGTCCTACTTAGGCTCCATTTCTACCTCATCTTTATCTACCAATGGTGTTGCCACTTGTGCATTCCTTACTCCTTGTGCATCCACTAAAATGGCAAGTAAATTCATAGCTCTCTTCTTCCTAGGTTGCTCTTG
The DNA here is from genome assembly GCA_007258455.2 of Sequoia sempervirens. NCBI lineage: Eukaryota > Viridiplantae > Streptophyta > Pinopsida > Cupressales > Cupressaceae > Sequoia > Sequoia sempervirens. The sequence goes on from VDFB02058144.1 coordinate 4,329, forward strand.
GAGCATACATATTATCTTTTGAACTATTCTAACACATGTTGGTATAATCCTTACCTCTTTAAAATTGTGGAACTCAACCATATAGGCATGTTATAATTTCTAGGAGTTAGATCAACATGTGTTGGGTGGAGTTGACTATCCTAGGGGATTTGGTTGCCTTGGAGGTGGTGAAGGAGGCTTAGATGACTTGATCTATAGAGATGAAGGTGGAGAGGGTTCCAATGTCTTTGTGGGAATGTGTGGTCTACCCTCAAAGGAAGACATAATGCCTTGCATCAAACTCACATCAATTAACTTTGCAATTTCCTACTCCTTGTTCTCTATTTATTCTACAGGAGGGGTCTAGTAACGAGAGGAGTGAATTGGGTTGAGTAAATGAGAGGAAGGGGAAGGTGGAAGAATAGGTCTTTGAGTGGGAGAAATTGGTGATACATCAATGGTTTTTGTAGCTCCTCCTTGAGTCACAACATTGTTCCTAGTTCTAGCCCTTCTTTGTAGGGCTTCCTCTTCTTCCTCCTTCATCGCTCATCACAATTATACACACCAAAATATTTTCCTCTTTGAATTTTCTTTTCATCCCACATTTTCTCTACATTCTTGGAGGAGTCTTTTTACACCTTGTGTGATGCAGGAGCTTGAGTTGACTTGGGATTTTCTAGATAAGGACCATCCATAGATTAGGGGTTCTTCAACCACTCGATAGTCCTTTAGATGATTATTTTGTTCATGTTATGAATGGAGATATCCTCATGTATCAAAAATTCCACTTTGGTTATGGGTTGGTTATAGAATCTTTTTTTTACTATAGGAAGGGTCCAACACCTTTTTAAATTCATGCATTAATTTAGGAACCTTTTTCCAATCCACATCCTTTAACTAGAGGGAGAGACATTCCTCAATAATATTTGATCCTCACCTCATGTTCATTAAGGTATTCTACCCAAAAGTATTCAATATTTGGCTTCTGTAAAAAGAATGACCTAACCAACAAACTGATATTGCTAATGGGATAAAATCTCTTTAGCCTCATATAAATGCATCATGAGGTGTGTCATTTCTAACTCTAAATTATTAGCATTTTGGATGCTAGAGCATGAATAATTCCCAAATTTAATAGGGAAAGAGACTATTTCCTTATGGTTGTTGGAAATCAATCTTTGTATCTCCACCACCTATCCGCATATCTCCAATATGATAGTTTTATCACTTGGCTACCTAGGGAGTCTATATGTTTCTTTTTGGAATCCACCTATCAATATATAAGTGGAGGTTTTAAAATAGATGAAACAACTCCCTAAACCAGCAATAACCTTGGTTTCTTCAAAAGATAACCTCTTGACAGAGTCATTCTTAAGGCATCTTAGTATTGCATACACAAATGCATCATTAATCATGTTAAAATGTTTTTATCTTTATTTCAATTTCAATTATGGGTAATGTTAGAATTTATTGAGGAGGGTGATCATTTCCTTGGGATCCTCTTGGAACTTACTTTTATGAATGACCTTGGCCATTTTGATTGTTGACTTTCTTTCGTGCAACAAAAATTTGTCATTCACAAAGTTTGTTTCTTGCACAATGTGTCTTTCATAATATCTCAATGAATCCATATTGATTTTGTCACATTTCAAGCATAGGTATGGAGTTTGAATACTATCTCAATTACATCTTATTTGATCTCCAATATATTTTGGCTTGTTGGACCAAGTACTTTTCTTTTTCTCTTATCATAAACCTTGACATGGGCTAACACTAGTTTAGGAGATCACAATAAAATTGGGAAGGAAACAACTTGAACCAATCCCAAATTTTCCATGCATTGAGCCATGGACGTTCTATCTCCCTCAACATTGAATCTCCACTAATACATTTTGACTCAAAATCGGACAAAAGTTCGTTAGAATTTTGATGAACTTTTGTTGGAATTATTTCATCGATTTTCCAAAGAAATTTGAAACGTCGAGATTCTGACCCAGCCGACAATGTTGGGTTGGAATTTATATGTTTCAAATTTCATCGAAAAATCAACGAAATAATTTCAACGAAAGTTTGTCAAAATTCTGACGAACTTTTGTCGGATTTTGAGTCAAAATTTATCAGTGTAATTCTTGAGAATTCACATGTTCAAGATATGTGTCCTCAATATTTTTCAATGTAGAGAATATCTTTGATGCAAGGTAATAACCTTTTTCCTCATACTTCATCTATTTTGGTGGGGCTTGTTCTTCTTGCACAAGCACTATCAATCACACAAAAATTTTACTAATATTGAAATCAATCAATTCATTATACAATCAAATATGAGATCTTAACTTATTTCATTAAATATCATTATATTAAGGAATATTTTCAAAATGAAATAAGAAATATAAGAGGCCCATGAGTTTATAGCTAATCTCATAAAGTTTCCAAGTAAAAATATTGACCATCTTATAAATTCAATGGATAGGCCTATGAGGGAGTTTCATAGTTCATGAATTAGGGGTACCCAATGAGTACCTTAGGAAAGGGCAGTTTGATGTCATAGTAACATGTGCATAACACTTAAAACATATCGAGGTTGGAATTTGGGGTGACGACTAACTTGGCACATGGATAATGGAAATCTAGAACTATGACTCCAAAAATGATACGACACTAAGATATGCCAAGGTTGGACTTCAATAAGGATGCTAAGTGAGTACCTAGATAAGGAAATTCTAAAAATTTGACTTCAAAAAGAATACTAGTGGGATCAGGGTTTAGGCATAACATTGACTCGATACTTGAATAAGGGAACTTTAAAACTATAACTCCAAAAATAAATTAACACTTAGGCTTATTAGGATTGGGCTTTAGGGAAAATGATAACTAAGTGTTGAAATAAGAGAATCTTGAAACTCTAATTTTGAAATGATGGAAATTTCCCTAAGGGTAGAAACTAGCTAGACTTGTGTACACCTAGGAGGACATTACCATCAAGGCTTCAAAGATGCAACCTCAAGAAAGCTAGGGTGAAAATTTTGATAGATTAATGAAATGATAACATTATCAAGATGACATTGAGAAAAAAGGTTCACAACTCAAAAAAATGGATTTTTTGAAAGGGAATAACAAGAAAATAATGAGCGCACAAGACAAATGGACCATGACACCCAAAAAAAACACAAAACATGAAAAACAAACCAACCCACAAACAAGAAACCTCAAAGAAATAGAAGGAAAAACAATCAAATGTAAACTAGAAATCAACATGCAAAAAATACAGCACATGACACATCAAAAAAACTAACAAAGACATGACCAAGGAAGAAAAAACCTACTTGGTTACACCAACAAGCATGAAATGAGAAATAAGAACATAATGAGCCAACATGCATAAACAACATGCATTGCAACATAAAAACTTTGTTACCAATGAATTCCTCCAACTAGTCATGAATAACATAAGAGGGGTTTTACATTGCTAGAGCACAAGAGAGCGAAAAGAAAAACAATAAACAATAAAAAATAAAATGATGCAATGGACAATGGGAGAAATCACACATGTGGGTAGACTTACGTTAATGCAGAGCCAAAGGGGTAGGTTGGGATGATGTCACACCATTCACACTAGAATTTCTCAAATGATCCCACAGGCATGTGGAGATGAAAAATTTGATAGGTTAATCAAAAGGCATGTCAAGATTTTGAGATGTCCTAGTGGGTATTCATGAATGACCAACCCTAAAAGTTCAAAAAAAGATAACATACCCAACAAACCACAAAAACAAGCAAAAGGGATAAAGTCAAAACCAATAGGGAAGGAAGTAAACAAACAAAAAAAAGGGAAAGAATAGAGAAAAAAAGTAATTTATGATTCTAACATCATATATTCCTAAGTATACATTATATATTCTTAAGTATGATAAGGATAAGCACTTGTGACACACTTAAACTTAACATTAGTCTTAATTAATTAGTGGAGGTCAACCCCTTGAAGTGGTCTACTATATTATTTATTTTTACATTTATTTCCAATAAATATCATAATAAGTGGTATAATAGCTACAATTTGGGTCAATATTTTTTATTTCACTATAACTTATAGATCATTATGAATTTCAACCTATTTTTTAGGTAAAAAAAGTACCTACCAAGAATAATTGTTTAAAAATTGAGGTAATTATGTAGCTTAAAACTTGTAAAACTATGAGATTATAGATCTAATTACGTGTTATTTGTTACAAATTCTTTGTGTATGATTAACTGTTTAGATCAATTTTACCAATTGTAGAAAGAGACAGAAGATTGTAGAAGAATGAGATTAGAAGATAGAAGTGACACAACATATATGTGGAGAAACCCTTTCGGGAAAAAACTCTACCACCAGAATCAATAGTGCTTGTATTATTTAACCTTAGAACAAAATTACAATAATTCTGTATCAATCCCTAATTTGTATGCTCCCTTGCCTTCAACAATCGTTCTTCACAGCCTGCAATAAACTCTAATAAAAATCTCTTCAACTTGTTGCGATTAATAGACAATTATGAGAATTGTAAACTCCAAAGAGTTGATCAAAACAAGAGTAAAAAGATCCTCACAAATATCTATGCCTAGATTGGGCAAGTAGATTTCCACACTGTAACCTGAAGTCAAAACCAAAGTCTCCTCAATTTAGGCACCCTAAACTAAACACTTAACTGATCATTGGTCAAGAAAATATCTTCCAAGCTTCTCCTCAAAGTTGGCACCCAAGGATGGTCCCACTTAACTAAGCCTTGTAAATATCTTTTCATGCAAAAGGTGTTAACTCAAAGATGCCAACTTGGGCTCCCAAGGTGGGTCCAAGTCAATCTTTGTTAACTGAAACATATCTCTCCATCAATTCATGCAAACATTATACATGATTGATATCCCCACTTAATTGAATGTATCCACCTGTTATCTGTCATGCAACTAAAGTCATTAGTCATGAAACTCAAGTTAATTGAAGTCAACTAGCATTCAACTAAAACTAACTACATGCAACTAAAGATAACTAAACCATAACTGGCCAACTAAATTGAATAACTAATTAAATGAACTAAACTAAACTGAACACCACTCATGTAAATGTCAATCCCTAATTTGTAGGATCTTTACATGCATTACTAAAGTGTTATTTATCCTCCAAACAGTTAACTTAAGCAAGGTGGGTTCCACCTTCTATGTGGGTGCCTACGTGCTCCTATTTTGTAGGAGCTCTTCTTGGGTGTCCCCACATGTTCCTATCATTTAGAATAATTACAAATGTCAATTTACATGTTCATTTCATTTGAATTTAATCTATTTCTAATCCTAGTGTTGGGGAACACTTTCCAAGGACTTAGGAGATACATGAAATATGTTTAGGATTGCAATTAAATGACATCCTATTACCAACATTCTCCCACTTGACATTATACATTGCAATTATTCTAAACAAGGAATTATTATTATAAATCAAGTAGAAGACTCAAGGCCAATGGCCTTCTTGCACCAAGAGAACTTATCTGTAGGAATTGGTTTCATAAGATAATCTCCAACATTGATTAAAGTGTCGACTTTCTCAATCAATACCTTCCCACTCTTAACCATTTTTTGCACAAAGTGATACTGAACATCAACATGCTTAGTACGAGCATGATACATAGGATTTTTGGCTAAACAAATAGCACTCTGACTATCACATTCAAGTTTAATTTGCTTGCAATTAAAACCAATACCTTTCCCAAGTCTCTGTAACCAAACTACCTCTTTAGAGGCATGTGTAGTAGCCATGTACTCTGCTTCTGTGGTGGAAAAAGAAAGTGTGAGATGTCTCTTACTCATCCAACTAACCACAGCTCCAAACAAAGTAAACACATTGCCACTTGTCAACTTTCGACTGTCCAGGTCTCCTGTCCAATCTGAATCAACAAAAACCTGTATGTCTAATGATCTGTGCATAATACCAATATCATTACCACCATGATAAACCAAACAATAATCAGAATTACCTCGTAAATATCTAAACACCCCCTTAACATAAGTCCAATGTTCTTTACCAAGGTTAGACATAAACCTACTTAGAACTCCCACTTCTTGGGATATATCTAGTCTCGTATAGACCATTGCATACTACCAACTGCACTAGCATATGGAATTTTAGACATTTCCTAATAATCAAAATCAGATTTAGGACTCATGTCTAAACTTAACTTCATTCCAATTGGTAAAGAAATGTTAATTGGTTTACTATCCTGCATGTTAAACCGTTTTAAAATAGTATTAACATAGTTGCTCTGACTTAAGAAAAGATTTATGTTACCTCTATCTCTTTTGATCTCCATACCAATGATATATTTTGCAGCCCCTAGATCTTTCATCTCAAATGTGCTAGAGAGTTGTGCTTTCAATTCTTTGATCATTACCTTGTTGTTACCAATAAACAACATGTCATCAACATACAAGATAATATTAAAAGCTGATCATTAATACATTTCATGTAAACACAATGATCTTCCTCACTTCTAACATAACCAATTTTCAATGCAAAAGCATCAAACTTTTGATACCACATTCTTGGTGACTGTTTCAATCCATAGAGAGATCTCTTTAACCTACAAACCAATTCTTCTTTTCCTTTTACAACAAAACCATCAAGTTGCCTCATATAAATCTCCTCATCAAGATCCCCATGCAAAAAAAGCAATTTTCACATCCATTTGCTCTATCTCAAAATCATAAGCAACAACAATAGATAAAAAGAATCTAATAGAAGTTAATTTAGCAACAAGAGAGAAGATTTCATTAAATTCAACTCCCTCTCTCTGGGAGTAGCCCTTGGCTACTAATCTAGCCTTGTACCTTTCGAGATTACCATCTGCTCCAATTTTCTTTTTAAAGATCCATTTACAACCAATGGCCTTTCTTCCTTTGGGAAAACTCTCAAGATCCCATGTGTCACAAGTATCCAAGGAATCCATTTCCTCATGCATAGCTTGTGACCAAAGCTTGTTCTCATCTAAATACATAGCTTCCCTGGAAGATCAAGGTTCATCATTAGTACTCATCAAAGAAAATATACAACAAAAATCAGGTGGGCTATACCTAAAAATGGGATTTTTTTGTCTTGTGGATCTTCTCAAAGGGGGTTCTTCTTGTTCCTGAATATGCTCATCATGAGCATCTATCTCAAAAGAACTCTGTGAACTCTCCTCATGTAATCCATCCAATTGTTCTTAAACATGTGCATCTTCTTTCTTCTTAGTATTTATCTCAAAATTCACTATCTGAGAAGTATCCTTCTCCTTTGGTTGTTCTTCTCCTAAATAAGATCCAAATTCCCTAAAAATCACATCTCTAGATAAATAATTTTTTTGGTTTAGAGGATTCCGAAGCTTGTAACCTTTTACATTTTCACCATAACCTATGAATATGCATTTATGTGATTTTGGATCCAACTTAGATTGGTTTTATTTGGGCACATGAACAAAATCCTCACAACTAAAGATCCTTAAATGTGCAACACTGGGTTTCCTACCTAACCACATTTCATAAGGAGTTTTATCTTCAATAGATGAACTAGGAGATCTATTGATTAAATAACAAGAAGTACTTACAGCCTTGGCCCAAAGGCACTAATCTTGCTTAGCAAGTGCTACTTAACATACTCCTAGCTCTTTCCATTAAGGTTTGGTTCATCCTTTCTATTACTCCATTTTGTTGAGGTGTATATGGAGTAGTTTTCTATCTCACAATTCCTGCATGCTTACAATAATCATCAAATTCCTTAGAACAATATTCACCACCATTATCTGATCTCAACACTTTTATCTTATGATCTAATTGTTTCTCAACCAAAGCCTTAAATTATTTAAACTCGTTAAACACATCATATTTGTTATGCATAAAATAGATCCAAGTGTATCTTGAGACACCATCAATAAATGTGACATAATATCTAGATTTTCCAATAGAGTCAATATCCATAGGGCCCATTACATTTGAATGAATAATCTCTAATTATCTTTTAGCTTTATTTGTTCCATTAGGAAATGAAGATCTAGATTGTTTTCCAAACACACAATGCTCACCCAAATCATTTTTGCCAATATTATAATCGAGAATTTACTGTCAGCCAATTTCTTATTAAGAATGGTCCTAAGACCTTTTTCACCAATGTGGCCCAATCTATGGTGCCACAACATACATGTACTTTTAGCTTTAGTTACATTGGATGATTTATTCAAATTGGAGGTATTAAGCTTAAACAAAGTCCCAATCCGAGATCCTTTAGCAACCACCATATTCCCTTTCAATAATTTGCAACCACCTTTGTCAAATGTCACATGCATTCTAGAATCATTGAACTTAGATACAGAAAGTAGATTTCTAGCAAGTCCTAGAATATATTTTTCCTTTGTGGTAGATAGGGAAATTGATGCTTGCTTCTTGCTTATCTATGATACAAGGTTGTTACCAATAAAGAAAGCTACTCCACTTGTACTCCTCCTATCATCAACATTCCCTACCCAATCCGCATCTATGTATGCTACTATAGTAAAATCATTTCCACTTGAATACCATAGATTAAACTCCAATGTTCCCTTCAAGTATTTGAGTATCCATTTCACTACTTGAACATGTGTTCCCTTTGGTGCAGCTTGAAATCTTGCTAGCATACCAATTGCTTGCATAATATCCGGCCTTGAAGCTATAAGTATAAAAGACTTCCACTCATTGATCTTTAAAGTGTTTGGTTTGTGAAATAAATATTCCCTTCTCTAATTATGATATTTGCAAACCAAGAAAGAAAGATAATTCACCTAGCATAGACATCTCAAATTCCTTCTAGATCTCCATTGCAAATCCTTGACACATGTTGTCATCACTTCCTCCAAAATGATATCCACATAAACCACCGCAATCAATTGATCATCGCCTATGATCTTAATATATAAGTTGCTATCTGCAACTCCCTTCTTGAACCCTTGTTGTAGATGTTTGTCAAATCTAGCATGCCACTCTCTAGGGGCTTGTTTCAACCCATAAAGTGCCTTCTTCAATCTACATACATAGTCTTTATTCTCTGATAGTAGGAACCCTTCTGGCTATTTAGTGTAGACTTCTTCTTCTAGATCTCCATTAAAAAAAGTAGACTTAACATCCATTTGATATTATTTGAAATCATTAAAGCTAGCATAAGCCAAAAAAATCCTTATGGCTTCCATCTTAGCAACCGGAGCAAAAGTCCCTTCAAAATCAACACCTTCTACTTGTGCATACCCTTTACATACCAATTTTTCTTTGTTTCTCACAACTTGACCATCTTCATTCAACTTATTTCTAAACACCCACTTAGTGCCAATAACATTTTTATCCCTAGGTCTTGGGACAAGTTCTCAAGTATCATTCTTCTCAATTTGGTTTGGTTCTTCATCCTTAGCTTCTATCCAATTATTATCTTCACTTGCTTCTATGAAGTTCTTAGGTTCAATCTTAGATAACAAGGCAATGTTTCTAGCTTTGAAACTCTTACCATTCTTCTTCTTGTTTTGACCCTACCATCTCCTATTATCAAATCTTTTGGATGGTTCCTCTGAAAAACTTAGATGGTGTCTTCATTGGTGCCTTGATGTTCCTTTGTTCAACTATTTCATATTAACTTTTCTCTACATCTTCCTTGTATCTTTCTTCATAAGGGTAGTTATCTTCTTGTGGTTCATCTTGATAGTTTTTCTCCTCATTTATCTTCACATTTGTGCTTTCAACCATTTTATGCAATCTCTTATTGAAGCATCTGTAGGCCTTAGTCTTTAAAGAATAGCCCAAAAACATTCCTTCATCTTCCCTTGCATCAAACTTCCCCAAATATTCTTCATTTCTTCTAATATAACAAGGACTTCCAAATACTTTGAAGTATTTCACAAATGCAGGCCTTCCCTTCCATAAATTTATCATGATTTACTCTGATTTTACCTTAGTTAAGGATATAAATTGTTGTGTATACCAAATTATCTCCAAAACATGTCAAGAACCTTGGATTCATTCATCATGCATCTAGCCATCCCTTGAATATTTCTATTCTTCCTTTCCACTACTCCATTTTGTTGTGGAGTTCTTGCTGCAGAATATTGTCTTCATATCCCATGTTTCTCACAAAAAATATTTGAATTCGTTTGAAGTGAATTTGCCTCCTCTATTTGATCTAAGGAATTTAATCCTCAATCCTATCTCATTTTCCACTAAGGTTTTGAATGCCTTAAATTTTTCCAATGCTTCATATTTCTCCTTCAAAAGGGTAACCCATGTCATTCTAGAAAAATCATCAATTAATAACATGAAGTATCTTTCACCTTGTAAACTCCTTGTCCTAGTGGGCCCACACAAGGCTGTGTGAATAAGCTCTAGAGGTTGTGATGCAAAGTACTCTTTTGATTTAAAACTCACTCTGGTTTGCTTACTCAACTGACATTTCTTGCAAATGATATTTGTAGGCTTTGATATGATAGGCATATCTCTCACTACTTCCCTTTGACTGATTTTGACAAGATTGTCAAAATTTAGATGCCCCATTCTTTTATGCCATAGCCAAATCTCATATTCCTTAACCATGCAACATTTCTTGCCTCTAATGTCACTTAGAATGTAGAGATTATTTCCTGCTCTGCTAGCTTCTGCAACTTGCCTCCCTTCCTTACTTATCTCACAACCATTAGATGCAACATACTCCAAAATCCTCATGGAAGAAATCAATATGGAAGAAACTTACAAAGAAATCATTAGATGCAACATACTCCTCTTCTAGTAATTTAGTAGAATTCCATTCAAACATCCAAGCCCTAACAAGAGCAAGCTTTCAGGTGAGAGAGGTTATATCTAGTGCTTGAGAAAGATTGCTCAAGGTTAGAAGGGAAAGTAAATGTTAGCCATTTTTTATTTAATGATAGTTTGTATTATTTTATCAACAATTAAGTCAATTTAAAAAATAAGTAAAAATGTGTGAGTGTTTTGATTATGATAAAACAAAAAGGGCCCGAATCCATTACAAAACAGACATAGAGGCTAAAAAAATGTGCAAGTGTTATCTACTAGTCAAGAATATAATTATAAATGTAATGTGCAAATATTGTAAAGAATTTTTAAAATATTCTTTCCCTAATGTAAATCTAGGCTAATTAAATGAATGTATGAAACGAGCATAAATCAACCTAGATTAATTAATTAACAGCTAGGAATGGATAATTCAATAATAAATGTTAATTTAAGAGCGATAAATGAAAAGGAAGGTGAACTTAGCTTTTGAACTGAAGATGGATTGTGATGGATGATGACTTGTAGAGTTGATTTGCCTCAATATAGAAAATTAATGGCATTGAGGTGTAGATTGTCCTCAAAATTTGTGCAAACTTGGTACTCTTTGAAGAGGAAAATTAAATGCAAAGGAAGGTGTACTTAGCTCTTGAATTGAGTTGGATTATGATTGTTGATGACTTGTAAAGTTGATTTGCCACAATGTAGAAAATTAATGATCCTCAAATGGGTTTTGTGGCTATTCTCCTTCACCAATAGCATTCACACACCCTGATGAACCCCCAGCTGAGACTGAAATTTTCACATTTCTTTCTTCCATCTCATGTTCACTATTCTTAATGTTGATGTTCATGTTGTTTTATGAAACAATAATGCAAGTACAAATTGAAAATAGAAAAAAAAAACATACATTTATTCCTTAAACTTTGGAAAAAAATCATAGAGAAAAACTAAACAAATGGAAGAATCACTTATCTCTACCACTTTTCTTGCTGTGTCACTCCTCATTGCCCACTAATGTTGATTTCCTCAGATGCACTTTCTAACTGTGCTCAAAAGATATTTTTTTCCTCCAACTTGGCAGCAATTTTTTTTGGCATGTTAAAATAAGTTAGAATGAGAGAGGGAGGCACTTATTTTTGTTCATGTAGGATTAAGTGTGATGTGGGGGCCCACAAAAAAATGAAATTAAAATAAGCATTTTTTATTTTGGACTTTAAAAGAAAAACCTGGCTGAATGTTTTCAAGATGGTTAGGGCAGATTTTTGAAATTGGGGATGGCTCAAGGGCATTTTCAAGGCATCTCCACATCCTCAAAATAAGAATAACTAAATTTTTTTTGGGTGTATGTCCACGTGGAACATAAATCTTTCTTATTGTTGCTAACGTGTCTCGTAAGATTGGCCACTTCTTGTAACAGTGCATCCAAGGTGGAGGTAGAAACTAGGGTAGTGTTGGGGATGTGTGAAACAATAGTTGTATGGTGAGATTAAGAGGTAATGGGTAAAGATAGACATGGATGGAAGAATCACATT
>VDFB02058145.1:0-13300 GCA_007258455.2 Sequoia sempervirens
AAATCAGCTTTGGATGGTTCAGTTGGAGAGAAGACAAAAGGGAGTAGAAGCAGAGTCTTCTCATGACAGCTTGCAGGAGATCAAAGAAGGTATGGGAACAATCAAGATAAACTATTTGCACCTTCTTTGAGACTGTGACCACCTTCTCAACCTAGTTGAGGTTTATTCAGATGCCTTGAGAAGGAAAGAAGATGAAGCAGATAAGCTTACTCACGAGCTTATGGTTACCAATGATTCCTTGAGGAGTACTCAATTAGCTCTTCAAAATTATGAGATTCATGTTGATGAGCTCTGCCTAGATTTGAGTTTGGCTCAAGATTCATTATGTATAGCAAAGACTCAATCAACTAGGACATATGTTGAGGATAGTAGCGTGAGTTCTCCTAGTATTCACATTTAGGATACAGATGCAGTTCCTTGTGTGTTGAATAGGCAAGAAGTATTAATAGGTGATAGATGCATGCTTGAGTTTCCAATGGATTTCAGTCTATGGTTGGGAGTTAGGCATTGGGATAGATGTTGTCCAACTCTACCTTGGGTTCTATCTCATACTTCATTGGTTGATGATAGTATTACTTTGAGGATAGAGGCAATTGAGATGGATTGTGGGAGTTTGGATTGTCACCATGGAGTTAGAGGTTGGAGAGATGATGATTTTTTCTCATCTTTGGGAAACAAAGATACTTTTTGCTCCATCATAGATATGATACACAGGTTGCGTGGAGTTGTTCTGATTTATACTAGCAACTTGATGAAATTTGGCATGTGTTTTTATGCACCTTCATTAGGTATTTTTCACATCTATAGGAGACCATTCAGTTTAGATTGGATTGTTGATGATATAGGTACTCCAGTCTTGGCTGCAGGTTCAGGCTTCATGGAAAATTTGAGCACTAGGCTCTGCATTGGTAGTTTTGAGATTGACATTGGTCAATCTTATCACAAGAAGATGGTTTTGTTTGAGTCTTGTTCACAGGTCCTTGATTTGGTTCCAATTTATTTTCAATAGATCGATCTCATTCATGGTGATATCCTTCTTGCTCCTAAGAGCATCTTTGGACACTTGCAATTGCTTGCTAGTAGAGGTTTTGTTGGTAAGACTGTTGAGGGTAATAATGAGGTTGTGGTTAGCTCAACTCATCCTGACATGAGTTGTGAGTATTCTTATGAGAATGGAAGAATAGGATGGAGTACAAAAGTCTACTCTGATTGTCCATTGGCATAGTTAGGGGAGTTTCGTCTTGATTGCATCTTGAGGTGTAATCATCAGTTCTCTTTCAGCCCACATGTACAAGATTTGATGTTGACATTGATGAGACAGAGAGATGGGTTGAATAAGAGATGTTTGGATTCACTTTGGTATGATATGCTTTAGATTTTAGATGATGAGTCCAAGTTTGACAGGTCCCTCATTTTAATTTCTCTAGTTGGATGTTTCCAACAACAGGTTTTTGAGATTTGGTTCGACTGGACTCTAGGGGGTATCAGAGTGGCACAGTGGAAGTCAGTCGATGTTGAGGAGGATGGACTTCCAATTTATCCATGGGATAGAGGTATGATATTTGAGATGTACCAGCACAGTACTTGGAGTTGGCGTGATGGAGTTTATTTACAAAGTTGGGATCCAAGCATTCCATTGCTGGTTGGTTGGTTGGTGCAGGAGCACCTTGCTCACTAAATGCCTTTAATTGGAAAACTTGTAAAAATTGAACTTTCAAATGTAAAAACATTGTAAAGGTAATGAAGTGGTCATCCTGAATGTATTTAAGTTCTTAAAGAGGTCTTTAGGAGGTCTATTAAGCAAATTGGCAAAAATATTGCTAAAAGTGTAAAACTTGTAAAACTTGTAAAAGATGCAAAAAGCAAAAATTAGAAGATTAAGGGTCTTTGTGAGAAAATTGAAGGGATAGGTCGATGAAAGAAGTTGAAAAGGAAGTTATTGGTTGGGAAACATTTATAAAAGCGTGTAAAGGGCAAGGAAAAATAGAACTTGTATTCTTGAAATAATTAGTGAATAAAACTCCCATGTTTCTGTATTTTTGCAGCACTTTTCACTCTTGTTTTAGATTTGTACAGACAATTTATAGGCTAAATTATTGTTTGACCATATAGAGGAAGGATTCATCTTTCTTTTAAAATATTTTTGAATTCATTTCATTAAGTATAAAGGGATTGAGGGTAGATTTATAGTAACTCAGTCTGTAACCCTTAAATAAGGGTTTTGAGAGTCCTTTAAGGGAAAAATTTTCATTCCACCAATGTAGGATTAGATAGATCGGTGGAATGATTTGATTTAGATTGCATTTCAATTTGTATGTGTGTTTGAGTGTAGGGGAGGCGAGAATATGAAGTATTGTTGCTACTCCAAGCAAATTTTTGAGTTTTCCTTATAAGAAATGGTGCCTACATGATTGGAAAGGGTGAAATAATGTTTGAAATGGTATGGAGATGGATTAATATGTTTTTGTAGACTTATTTGAAGGTGTTTGCAATAGTGGTAGGTGTATTTAAGGTTTGCAATAGTCTTTTACAATTAACCCTCATCCTATTAGCCATGGTGAACCTAAAAATAAGGGTTTTAATGTTTAGTGCAATATAGGGCCTATCTATTTCTAAAAATGGGTGATTTGTAAGTTTTTTGACCTATTTTAATGCTTCCCATGGCTATTTGGTTGTTTCAAGTTGATCTAAGGGTGGTTGCTTTGGAATTTTGACCTAATTGATGTGTTTTACCAGCAGACAGTGTATTGATTCTCCTATGTTTTCCAAAACAAGTATATTTTCTTTTGTGATATGTTATTGTTGGCATAAATGGGTCCCTGGAATAGTAAATGGTTTGTGGAGATGCACTGTAGATTGTGAAGTATACCCAATTTGGGCATGTTGCTATGCTACAAGCAATTTTGTGGTTGAATGCTAAGAGTATGGAAAATCTGCTAAATTAGTGAAATGAGTGGATGCTTATATTTTTTTTTGTTTAGGTGATGTTGGTAAAGTTTTCTAAATTCTTTGGTAAAGGTTAGAAGGCTGACTTATTGATTTTGGTGATATGAGCAAGATGAACCCTATGTGGAAAAAAAGGTGTTTTGACTACAAGTTAATGGTAAGTTTGATGGACTAGTGGTTTGTGAATATGTTAGTGGTTTATCTCAATCAGAAACATGATGTTTAGTATTTCTTGGATATTTGATGATGTGGATACATGGTTTGTTGATGTTTTGCATGGTGAAGTAAGTTGTATTCAAGGTTGATCTGATGAATCGAGAAAAAGATGAATGGATCAGTTTCTCTAATCAAGTTTTGGTGTTAGAACAGTCATTTTGATGTTGGTTAGGATGTTTTTGAATCTGATTAAGGTGTGTAATAATCGCTTTGGCGAAGTCAGGCTTGTTGGTAGCCTTGAAGTTTCAAGTAAAATTGATGTGATTTTGTTAAATGAATAGTGAATATTGATGGATTTGATATGATCTTCTCACGCTGAGTTTGGGTCTTGGAGTAATTCCTCGATGGTTGATAGTTTTTGGTAGATGCTTTGCACTCTCATTGGTTTTATCAAGCTGACAGAGCTCTGATTTACCTTGGGCCCCAGCCTGCACATAGAGGTTAAGTGGACTGTACACATGCTGCAAAATAATTTGGATCCAAGTGGCTGGGTGAATGCTTGGATCTCTCCATCTGTGATCTGTGTGTTGTGGTAGTTGAGATGGTTTGGAAATTGCAGATTGCTTGAGGGCAAGCAATCTGTGGGAAGGGAGGACTGTCATGTCCCCGAATTAGAGGTATCATGATTTAATTAAATTAATTGATTAAGTTGTCCAAAATTAATGATATTTCAAAAGGATAGCTTAATTGATTATTTTAATTAAATATTAGATTAATTATTTAGAAATTTATTCCAATAAATTAATATCTTAAGGATGACTTTATATTTAATTAATTTAATAAAGTGACTAAATAAAATAATAAATCATAAAGTCACTTAAGTGAATAAAATAATATTTTATTCTAGAAGCTTCTTGGAGGTGAATGAAAATTCTTTATAAGGAGTTGATTGCAAGCTATTTTGATCATGTCTTGGATTATTTCTATTTCTCATACCTATGGTATAAGTTGAGGCTTGTATTGCTCAAGGGTTTGAAGACTCTAGAGTACCAGGTTCGGTTGTGAAAGATCAACCCTAGCTGGAGTTGTTGAAGAATCCATCTAGGGTTTCTACAGGGGCTTCATTGGAAAGATTTAACAAGTGCAATAGTTGTTGTATTATTGCCCTAGTTGATTGAGTGTAGTAGTTGTTGTATTATTGCACTTTTGGAATATTGAGTTGATGCAATTGTTGGTTTATAATTGCATTTTCTAAGGTTTACTAATTATGCAATAGCTGAGGTATTATTGCATACTGTTGGTTGAGAGTTTGGAACTTATAGCAGTTGATGTATTGTTGTGATTCAATTGGAGTAATTATTGAATACATTTTCAGTTTGTCAAATTTAATGGCCTTTGGCCAAATTTGGAAAGTATAGAGATTTGATTTTTGCAAATTTTGAAAGTCATTTTCAATTTGAGAATAAGGTTTTGTTTGTTTTTTTGAATAAATAATATTTTATTGGTTGCATCGATTTTTTGCTATTGGGCCTATCGATTCTCATCTAAGAAAATTGTATTACATTTAAAGGGAGTTTTGGGTGCAGCGCAAGGAAGAGAATAAGCTTTCCTTAAGCGCTTAGAGCACATCACATCGAGTATATCATTTTGAGGAATTAAGAATCAAATTTATTTAGAACTTAAAGGCGTCACTTTTAGATAAAGACAAGAATCGCTTTTTGAGGTGCTTGGATCACGACAAAATAAGTATTAAAAAGGATGATTATGCAAGAAAAGTGATGCTTGATAAGAAAATCGGGACCTACCTAGGCAATAGCTTGAAATCGTAAATCAAAGATTAGCAAATCTTGTAGATAAGACAAGTTCAAATAAAGACAAATTGGTTTGCTGAGTTGAGGAAATCGATTCTATTTTTCATTGAGGTGTTTGGAATACAAAAATGGACAAAATCTTCCAAGGCTATCATTGGAAAGTCAAAAGGACATGCGATTTTGTCAAATAGCGAATATATCTATAAGGGAGGCGATATTATATCTATAGAGAAGCCAACATCACCAGTTGGAAATCGAATTTATTTAAGTTTGACTTTATGTGAAGCTTTAGTCGCTACAAATTAAAGACAAATTTTGGAGTTGTCAAGGAGTCGCACTTCACTAATCATCATAGTCGCTGCTAGCAAGGTGCAAGGAGTTCAATGCTGAAAGAAGTTGGATGAATATTGATTTACTGTCACTTCTTCATCATTGTGTCCAACTAGGTTCTATTTACTTGCACTAAAATTGTAATTTGCAACTCATTATTAGCATGCTGCTATCTTGAACATAATTATGTGATTGCATAGTTTCATGTAATGTTGGCTAAAAGGCTAAATAGAGTTGAGGCATTATGATCTTTGCTTGTCTTGTACAATCAAAGTTGGATTGCAAGCTAAATGTTTGTAAAAAGGTCCCTTGAATATCACTACTTATTTGAGTGAATGCATTTACACTCTTAGTTATAATAAGAGTTGGAGTTGGTATGACAATTGTTTGTCAAAATACCTTTATGTTGTAGCTACTTATGTTATACATTTTCAGATATATATATGCACTAGAGTATCATAAACATACTTGCATTCCTCTCTAGTTGTATTAGGATTCAACAGGCAATGTTTAGTTGAATGATTTTATGCACTCCATCATCATATCAAAGAGAAACAAAACTGAAATCACTTACTAGCCAGGAACAATTTTGCAATAAAAGTGTTTGACGAAATGTCCAAGTGCTAAAAACGAAAAATTTACATATGAATTTGCTAAGAACATTACAAATTCACGCATAGTATTTCAATCTTCCTCAGTATCGAATGACAATTGTTCTCTTTCAATTTTATGTTGTGTTTAATTAGCATGAATTTTCTTCAATGCTTATAACATATGTATTGATTTTATAAAGAGTTTACTTAAATTGCTTTTCCTTATTGAATGAACTAAGATAGAGCAAGCTCTGGCTGTCTATTTTTTTATTGTGTTGTGTGCCTTGGCTTTAATGAAGTTGTTTCTGATATTTTGGATATTCCATCAAAAAAGGATAGATTCATACTTTGGAATTTTATTTTGTTATTGCTTCAAATGATTTCTTTCTAGTTAGTAAGAATGTAGTAAACAAATTTATGGCAGATATTGTTGGTCTGATATTCAAAATAAAGGAACATGACCTTGAGTTGTTGATTGAAATAGGATATAAAATTATTGACTTACTCTTTGGTCCTTAGTTCTATCTTGAGACATCTGATTAGACAACCATAACTAATAGGATTAATTGCATACATTCTAACACCATGGATAATTGGTATAATCTATAAATATATATATATACACATTTAACCATATAAATATGATGGTACTAAAAATGTGTCATATGATTATAAACTAATGATATAATCGACAAGACATTTAAATTAGTTTTATTGCATACAAATGAAAATAGTATTACACTTACATTAAATATTGTATGGACATGAAAATTAGTAACATATGTATTTTAATATTTGCATTTAAAACCAATTGCATGTCTATCACTAACTGCTTATAAAAAGTGAATTGCATGTCATCATGTATTTTACCGACATTACACATGAAAGATAGAATTAATGAAAGATGTTCATATAATCATTGTATGAAAGGAAAAGAGTAATTATTGTTTTTGTGATCATTCTACATGTTATTGTCTTCTCTATGTGTTTTGGGTTCACCTTCTAGGATAGGGTGCTAAATATGGGTTAACAGAGTAGTCAATTCAAAATCTACATGATACTTTTATTGCTTTGGCCAAATCAAAGTGTTCCTTGGAATAGATGGAATTTACCTAGAAAAATTATGTATATATTTCTTTGCCATATCTTGTTTGTGGGACATTGCATGTTCATGTTAGAAATGCATGTATATGCATCAGACTTGCACCAAGATTCCCTCCTGCATTTTTATTTCCAAGTTACTAGGTACTTCATGCAGAGTCGAGTATTCTTTGTGTTAGGAAGAATTCTAGAGAAGCGCAAGCTTCATGATTGGGTGAAAAAGCCCCTAAGCTATGTTCTTGTCTCTTGACTTGCAAATGATTGTGAGTGTCGATAGCGGTTGGAGACTGTATTGTATATTCTTCACATTATTCCTATATGATTGATTGTATTTGTACTTACAGATTGTAGTAATTCCCAAAATTACCTTTAACATACCTAATAAAACTATTGTCTTTTTAAATAATACAAAAGTATAACACCATTTAACAAAATTCATTTAATCATTTGTACACCACACAAAATGCATAAACGGAGCTAATTAAAATCACCAAGAGAAACACATTTACAAATCTTAACACAAGGGATCCAAAAGCATGGTCAATTCGGATATTGGTGTCACAAGTTTCACATGACACATGTCACTTCCTCTAAATGAGAATGATGGCTTACAAAATCAAATGGACCATGTAATTGCTTCTGATAAACAAACATTGGGATTTTATCTATACATACACGATCATCAAATATTACATGCTTGCGCTCAATATGTAAAAGCAGTTGAAACATGGTAAAATCAACCAAAATTATAAATCTATATTTTAATAATATAATTTCAATTACAACATATCATAATAATACAAACAATACAATTAAATATAATTTAATCATTCAATAAAGTAATAAGCAAAACCACATAATTAACTCAAATAACATATCATTTATCATATGAAAATTTATCCATAAAATAATAACATACATGTATACATATCCAAATATACAACATGAGTATCTAAGTAGCAATATAAAGCATCATGTTATCTTATATAAATGTTTGATACAAAAATTGCAACAATGTAGAAGGCACAAACACATGTGCCCTTTACATCACACACGTTCAATGAAAGGGTGATGCAATTCATTGAGAAGAAAGCATAAAGAGTTCAATGTCCATGGTTAGAGCTAGTAGGAGTTGGAAAGAGAAACAAGTTGACCATCTTTTGAGGTTTCAAGCCTTGGAGGAGGTGAATGAGAGCAATAACAAGGGAAGGAAGTGGCAAGCAGAGGTAAGGGGGAGAGGTTTATAAAGGGGACATGTGAGTTTGGGAACACCATTGTGAGAGGAAGAGGTGTCACATCTCGTGTTCTTGCCTAAACTTAATTGATAAGTAAAGTGAACTAGTTGTGAATGTTGGATGAACACTTATGAATATGGATAAATGTGTTTTAAATTAGATGTTATTTTGAATGCTTGGAATTGAAATTAAAATTGAATTTGGAATTGGAGTGAATGGTAATAATTATCATGTGGAGATTATGAGTTTAATTCTAGTATATGTTTCAAATTTGGTTTTTAAGGGCTAACATATTGATGTGCAACTGAGTGCAACTACATACAAGAATATAAATAGGAAATTGATGAAGGTGAGAACATGGTTGAGGTAGGAGTATCCTAGTCGCTTGTTAAATGAATGGTAGAATGGAAACCCGAGGCATTCACACACTCATGTAGTCTCATCCTTATGCATTAAATAATTGCATTGTGTTAAATGATTAGTTATTATTTTATGCGTAATAATTATGTTTTATGGCTATTATGTTTGGGAAAATAATTTTATGTTATATGGTATTTTTCTTTTGAAAATTAAAATGATTGATTGGAGAAATAAAAGATTTTATATATATTTAAACAACTATTTAGCAAAAAGAAAACAAAAATATAATAAAATAAGTTTTAGATTATTTGCATGATTATTATTGTTAATAAAAATCACTTTTAGCTTGTTATCAAAAATATATAAATAATCTAATTATTAAGTAATTATATAGATAGTTTGTTATTAAAGAAATTGCTATATATATGTGTGTGTGTGTGTGAGAGAGAGAGAGAGAGGGAGAAAATTTATAGTTAAAGTTGCATGATTATTTTAATATTAAATAAATAAGTGTATAAAAAAATTATTAATAAAATATAAAAAATAGTTTTTAAATTTGATCACATGATTTTTTTTTTTTGGCAAACTGCTATCAGAGAGGATAGCACTCTTTCTATTAGTTTGAAAAAAGATTACATTCCTCGAATACAATGCTTAATTTTTCACTCCAGATTTTGTTGATCTTAATGTAATTGGGTGTTTGGCCCTTGAGGGAGGAGATTTCTTCCTTTTTACTTATGTCCATTCCTGCTCCGGCATATAGGAGAAATTCTACTCAATGCATTTTTCTTGCTTTGTCACTTCTTCAAAAATCAAGTTCGTTGAGATCATTGAAGGCTTAGGAGATTGTATATTGGAAGGAGAGCCCTGCATAGGAGACAATTTTTGTAAAGGTTTTGGAGAGGGCAGAGCATCCTTCGCCATGGGAGCAATTACATAGTGGCTAGATTCAACCCCATTTCACCAAGAAGGCTAATAATTGACTTCACCCTACCCATTAGCTTGCTTCTTGTTGCATTGTGTGGTTCCATGTGTTGTTGAGAAGCACTTTTTGCATCTAAATGCAATCTTTTCGTAATCTACCAGTTGCCTCCAATGTCTGTTTCTAACTTTCAATGTGATTTCAACCAATAGGCCTTTAGATAAATCGAATTCAACACATAAACGGGCGCATGTAGAGTTTTCATAATTTATAGTTTCTTTTGAAATGTTGTGATATTTACCTAATCCATTTGCAATTGCAATCAAGCACTTAATTTCCCAAAATTGCAGAGGAAGATAGGGCAGTCCTACCCAAAGGAATGTTGAGGAAAATGTCTTAGTTCGAGGATCAAAAGAGGGAAGCCAAGGCTTAATGCATAAAAAATCTCCCTAGCAAAACCAAGGACTAGTGTTGAGGATTAATTTCTTATCTTCTAGAGATTCAAATTCCAAAATAAAGAAACCTTTTGCACAAGGATAAATGTTGATTTCATCCTCTGTGTACGCTTTCCAATTTCCTCTACTCCAGGCATGGAGGTCGCACAACTTCGGCCAAACTCTCATGAATCTGCATATCAAAGCATGCTCTTTTAGATACTCCTCCCTATCGTAAGCGGTACTGTCCAGACATATTTCGGGGGCCCTATCCAAATTGTTGATGAAGAATGGGGGTTTCAAAGATGTGCAAGGGCGGGAAGGATCAGGGTCTTGTGAAGAGGCCCTCAGCATTGCAGTACCAGGTTGCTTCCATCCTTGCCTCTCGTCCGGGGCATCCAAACTCAGAGCCGCTTTATAAGACTCGGATATGCGAGGAAAACCATCATCCCCGCCCTGCGCAAAACCCTGTACAGATTGAGAAGCCCTCATCCCAAACCTGGTAGGGCACGAAAAGGGAGAACCTGTCGACACTACGCCAAAAAAGGCACTCTCATCATTAAATTTCGCTAAGGAGGATGCGGGGGAAGTAGGAACAGAGGGTGCAGAGAAGCCCTGAGCATAACGGGCGGAAGAAGTTGGAGGAGAGGGAGCCATCGCCGCATAGGTCCCTCCATAGAATTCTATCACAACTGAACAACTCTCACTTTTACAAACATATACCACCTTGATCACACTAATTTTATTATTAAGAATAAAATAAAATTTATCTAATAAATTTTAAGTAAAACTTTATAAACTATATTAAATACATTTAGAGACTAAATCTAATATTTTTGAATAGCATGAGCATGCAATTGGTGTCATAACTGATCTCTAAGGTTATGCATGATTTATTTTCAGGCATGAAATCAAATATTGAAAGGGACATTAAGAGGGGACTCAAGGGCAGAGGGACAGGGAAGGATGTCTTGGGGAATCCGTCTCTGAAGATGAATCACTACTGCCTCCCATGCCTGCAATTTACTACAATGGCTCCTCAATCAAAAAACGAAGATGTTTTGCAATGAATGAAATAGCTAGAAAAAGTGTTAAAATGGTCTCTGATCCATTGGAAAGCTCTGACTTGACGAAGCAGAGTTTTTTTATTGATGACTATGAGAGTGATGAAGATGTTGGCCGTTGCAATAATATAAAAAGGAAGCCTAGTTTTATGCCTTCAAAGCTGCAATGAAGAGTCAAGAGATGATGATGTAGAGGAGGAACATTTAAAAAATTTATTTTGTAGTTGGACTCATTCGCAGCTGTCACATTTTATCAATGAGCTTTAGCGCACAACTTTTAGTCTTCCTTAAAAGTTTCCTTTTGGGCTCAGGAAAACATCATGCCTTAACTCAGAAACATGGGCTTCAACTCTTTTAGTTTCATATTGATGGACACCAGGTAAGTTAAATTACATATAACTTATGCTAATCAAGTGCATCTTGATGATTTAAGGAATTATTACTATTACTATGAAGGCATTTTGAACCTGTGTAGCTCAGCTGCGAGATAAATTGATCAGATCTGTTGTCTTAGAATGCATAAGCAAACTAATGAATTAAACAACCAAGGTGCACGTACTTGTAAGGAAACGTTGAACAATAACTAGCATGCTTAGAGGAATCATAAGTTTAAATCAACTTAATTATTGCTGCAATAAGAGTTATTTCTTCTAGTTGCATAAGTCTCCAGGAAGCATTTAACAAAAATCATTGCTCAGGATTTGTTGCAATTGTTATTGTTAAAGGTCCTTGTTTGTGCTCATTACCTTATACAATTCACGCACAGTCTTTCAACCTTCCCCAATATTGATTGAAAATTTTCTCTTTCAATTTTATGTTGTGTTTAATTAACATGAATTTTCTTGAGTGCTTATAAAATATGTATTGATTTTATAAAGAGTTTATTTAAATTGCTTTTCCTTATTGAATGAACTAAGATAGAGCAAGCTCTGGCTGTCTATTTTTTTTACTGTGTTGCTTGCCTTGGCTTTAATGAAGTTGCTTATGATATTTTGGATATTCCATCAGAGGATAGGTTCATACTTTGGATTTTTATTTTGTTATTGCTTTAGATGATTTCTTTCTAGTTAGTAAGAATGTAGTAAACAAAATTTTGACAAATATTGTTGGTCTGATATTCAAAATAAGGGAACATGACCTTGAGTTGATTGAAATAGGATATAAAATTTTGACTTACTCTTTGGTCCTTAGTTCTATCTTGAGACATCTGATTAGACAACCATAACTAATAGCATAACTAATAGGATTAATTGCAGATATTCTGACACCATGGATAATTGGTATAAGTTGTATATATATGCACATTTAACCATGTAAATATGATGGTACTAAAATGTTTCATATGATTATAAACTAATGATATAATCGCCAAGACAATTAAATTAGTTTTATTGCATACAAATAAAAATAGTATTACACTTACATTAAATATTGCATGGACATGAAAATTAGTAACGCATGTATTTTAATTTTTGCATTTAAAATCAGTTGCATGTCTATGACTAGTTGCTTATAAAAATTGAATTGCATGTCATTATGTATTTTACTGACCTTACGCATGAAAGATAGAATTAATGAAAGATGTCCATATAATCATTGCATGAAAAGAAATGTAATTATTATTTTTGTGATCATTCTAGATGTTATTGTCTTCTCTATGTGTTTTGGGTTTACCTTCTGGGATAGGGTGCTAAATATGGGCTAATAGAGAAGTCGACCCTCTTTTCAATATCTACATGACACTTTTAGTGCTTTGGCCAAAGCAAAGTGTTCATTGAAATAGATAGAATTTACCTAGCAAAATTATTTATATATTTCTCTGCCATATCCTGTTTGTGGGACATTGCATGTCTATATATCTCTGCCATATCCTATTTGTGGGACATTGCATGTTCATGTTAGAAATACATGTATATACATTAGACTTGCACCAGGATTCCCTCCTGCTTTTTATTTCCATGTTGCTAGGTACTTTGTACAAGGTCAGGTATTCTTCATGTTAAGAAGAATTTTGGGGAAGCGGAAGCTTCTTGGTTGGGCGGAAAAGCCCTTGAGCCATGTTCTTGTCTCTTGACTTGCGGATGATTGTGAGAGTCGGTGGCAGTTAGAGACTGTATTATATATTCCTCACATTATTCTTATATGATTGATTGTATTTGTACTTCCAAATTGTATATGTATTTGACTTCATGGCATAAAGCGAGAGTTGTATTTTTGTATATTATATATATTGTGGTTATACCTGGATCATGCACTACACATATGAGAATGTGTTATGACATTTATTAATCTAATGGAGTTGATCCGTTTTTGTTCCATGCTTATGAGATATTGAGTTATTGAGAGGG
>VDFB02058148.1:0-15009 GCA_007258455.2 Sequoia sempervirens
CTTCCCAAATGTGATCATTGCCACCCTTTTCTTCTTCCTGATTTTCTCTAATGTCAAAAATCTTTGCCAAAGCTGGAACTAGGACATCGGTAGATGATTGATCCTGGGCCATTTGAGCTTATTATCTTGCTATTTGCTTCTGTTATTGAGTTACCCAGTGCTGATGCTACATCAACTGCTCTACATGATTCTCCAAGGCTGAAACTCTTTTGTATTCAAAATACCCATTTTGATTTCTTGATTCCAACAGTGTGGTCCTATCTCTAATTTTTTTGGGACTAAATTTCCTTCACTAAACAATATTGCCACTGTCATATAAATCAACTTTCCACTAATTCCCTGTGAATTTGAATTTGTTGTGCTACCAAAATGTTCTGTAATTGCTACAAATGGTGAGATTTATAACTACAAAATCACTTAAATATTGAAATACACACTGTCAGAATATTTCAATGAAATCCATGGCTACAAAATCACTTGAATATTGAAACACACTCTGATAGAATATTTCAATGAAATCTCAAAATGAAATTTTGCTCAAACAACTGGACAACAAAAGGAAAACATAGTGAAAAAAATACACAGTTTTCCCCTAGGAGATCTGCAGTTTGGGAGGAAAAACCCAGGTTGATAGGTGCCAACTGGTAATCCTATCTTTTATATTACTATTCAATCAGTACAAGAAGTTGGATTACTATTCCTATCCTTCCTGTTTGGTCGCATATCAAACTGAGAGTTTGTTCTGTGTCTGTGTCTGGTGCTCCGGGCCTTCCACTCTTCCACCATCCAATTTCTGACTTCCTCTTCACTTTTAATGAATGTTGGCCTTTATCCTTGCGCACTAGAATAGGGCAACCATCTTGAGAACTTGAAGAGTCATGACGTTTCAATTCCCCTTCTTTTTTGAGTTTGTGTTGTGAACTTGCTGCTCATTTACTGAATCTCTTGTTGAATATGAAACTGCCCCGACACTTTTGTGACTGCACCATTGATTCCGTGACCATTGCTATATCATAGAACTGCTGTGATAGTTATGCTTTTGCCCACTGTCATTTTCAAAACTGTCCCCTTTGAGAACCAATGGTTTTGTCTGTTTTAAATCAGTGAGTAGGTGCACTTGTCCAAATTTTGAAATAAACACCTTTATACATGCTACAGACCTTTGGATCTTTATTGAATCACCAGGTTACTATCCTTGAGTTGGGGTATGTAAGCAAAGACTTTGGTGCATCTCTTCTCTGTTCATTACTCAGGCATGTTCCTTACATACCTGTCCATTCATCAAGTAGCTCTTTTGCCCTTATATTTTGTTCAGAATACTTAGTTAAACTTTTTACATTTAATCGTATTTATTTATTAAGATGCGCTTATTTTATGTCATTTTTATTGAACAATTTTTCGGCAATAATGTTATTCTAAATATAAGTGGGGGTCAAAGATTAGAATCTTTCCTGTATCTTTCCATTCACAGCATCTCTTGGTGTATATAACTGAGAGATACTAGAAAAAAGCCTAATCTTGTTTCTAATTGGAGCTTTATGGTTTTAGTGAACTTTCCTCTATATTTATGAGTTTTCTTATCTAACTTTTTTTTTTCACATCCTCCTAATTATCTGTCGAACTTTTTAAGAAGGGCATTAAGGTTTTGGGATGGCGTTTGAGAAACCATATGGATTTATGAAATTGACTATATGCCTGAGTTATTCAAAACATACTTATAGTTGTTGCATTTTCAGACTGATATGATGGTACCTATGCATATGGAGCAGTTGAACTCGGGAGGCAGTTATTTGTTTCACAAGAAATGCCCTCCTCTTGCTTCAGATTGAAGGAATTCATAGTCCAATTTGTAAAGAGTGCAGTTCTTATTTTTTTTTGCTATAAAACGAAAAGCAAAAGATCATTTTAATTTTTCTAAAAAAATTATTGGAGGGAGCTCATATATTCTCCCTTATGGCCTTATCTTTGATTTGACAATTGCTGCCATACACTTTATTCTGCCTTTGTAAATCTCCTCTGTGTAGGGCCCTTCGTGCCACTTTGAACATATCACCACCACTTTTCCTGCTGTGCTACTTGATCACCTGTAGCTTTGCTGCAGCTTTGCAAGTGCTTCACTGGTTCCTCATCTATGGTAGGCGCCACCTCAGGATAGCTGTATTGCCAACTGTCCTAGGCTTGTATCCTATAGTGCCAATAGTCAGTACGGATTGTATGACACTGTAGATCTGTACTACTATCTACTATACAAAGTCTGCATGACAGTCTCCCCTTAAGTCTGCTTCTGTATGTGCATAATACAAGATCTGTTAGTTCTGCTAAGCAATGTAGAGAATTTGCTAGGTTTACCAGTGGCCTCCCACTCAGAAGCATGGAATTAACACCTCGGTTCCATACATGCATGATACAAGATCTGTTACTTACACTAAACAATTTAGAGAATTTCCTAGGTTTATTGATGCCCCCCACTCAGAAGCATGGGATTAACACTTTGACATTTGTTGTTTTTATGTTTGAAATGAGGATTGTCTGACCTTCCTTGTTGGAAAATGCTGGAATTGTTTGAGATCAGTGTTTTATTCACCTGTTCTTCCTCTACTGTTCATCATGCATCTTTTCAACCAAATCATTTGCCCATTGCTGGTTCAAAAGATGTGGTTCATCAATGTTTGTTTGATTTGCCAAAGGTTTATAAGGATATGAACTGGCTCAACCATCATTGCTTAGCTATAGATAGTTGTTCACAGCATGTTACCATTATTGTAATGTCCCCTTCTCAGCAGTAGTTTCATCAGATGACCATTAGCCTATCCTGGAGGCTTGTAGGCTAGTCAGAAGTGAAAATTAGGGTTTTCTTTTTTCTAGGAGGATTTCTTCTAAGCTTTTAGGGGATTGCATGCAGGAGTTTGGCAGTGGGATTTCTGGGTCTTTCTGGGTTTTTAGAAGGCTTCAAAATGGTGTAACATGCATTTGCATCAGATGACTTTTTCGGACTTACTATTTTTAGTAAGTTATGATGGTTGCGCTTGGTTTGTGCTATAACGGAGTTTGGAGTCACTTACTATTTTTAGTAGTATGCTATTTTTAGTAAGTGCTATTTTTGACAGTGCCATTTTTAGCAGTAGTTTAGTACTCAGCATTCGGTGTCTATTTCTGACAGGGCAAAATATGTAGTTGTGTCTCCAACATTCTTGGAGTCTGTTTTGGCAGGTTGATGACTTAAGTGATTTTATATTATGCCTTTTTGGACCCCAGTGCCTAGTGTGATGACTTAGAGTTGTTTTAATGTTGGATTTTCTAACTTGGATGCCACATTGGGAAATAAGTTCGATTTTTATCAAGTTGAAAATACTTGTCTTTTTGGGCTCCCAAAGTCATATTAGTCAAATATGAATTAAAATGAATATTATAATCTTCTTCTTGGGCGTCCCTTTTGGAGGGAAAAAATGATTCAAATTTCTAGGTTGAGAATGCTATATATATACAGAGCCTTGTCTTCTCATTTGGCTATCCATTGCTTATCATAACGAAGTGTTACTGAAATTGTTTGAAAACTCTTGCTTCGAGGAATGCATACCTCCTAGCCTTCTTTAGTTTCATGCTTGAGAGATAGTACCTAGCTGAATTGAGGTTGCTGCTTCCTTCAAAGGTTGCAGATAGAGCTTCAACGGAAATGGCGTCATTTGATGTATTCTGATTTTGGGTGTGATAGTTAGTGGCTTTCAGTTATTTTCTTTTTGGATTGTGTTTCTTTCAGTTTCTTGTTGCTGGTTTGGTGCTTGGCTGAAGCACGTTCTTGCTTGTACCTTCCGGAGGAGTTGGACTATCATTCTGGGTATCGTTTCTATTGATTCCTCTAGCCTAGGCACCCCTTAGCTCAAGGTTTCAGATTTTTCAGAGGAGAGCTTGATTTTTGCTAGAGGTTGCCCTTCTAAGGGAGGCCGTACCATTTGAGGAGATTGCATTCGGATGTGTGCAAAAAGATTGGGTGCTGATTGGATTGGTTTTGCTGTTGTGATTTGGACGCCTAGCATATTGGCAACCTTTGCTTCCAGTTTGAGGCCAATCGAAGGAGTTTTGATGGAGTTATGAGCATTTTGGTGATTTTAGGGCTTGCTGCTCTGAATTTCTGATCACTGTAACTTCTGTATCAGACCTGGTATTTCCTCTTTTTCATCATATTTTTATGTTGGATATCCTTGTATTTGCATTGGAGATCATTGTCTATCATTCTAGCTATCCATTGATATGTATATCTCTTTTTTGGTGCATCAAAACTTGTTATTGTAACGCTGATTCAGTAGTACTGATCAGCTCTTCTTATTTTCTGCACTTTACTTTCATTCCCACTGAAAAGTGGAAGAGGCTGGCTTGCCGCGTATTTACTTTTTGTTGTACCCACTGAAAAGTGGAAGAGGCTGGCTTGCCACCTAAGCATTTTCATTACAGTACTTTACTTTCATTGTAGCTCGTTGAAAAGTGGAAGACGCTGGCTTTGCCGCCTAAGTACATTCATTTCCATATTGGTTGGCTTGCCACCAATAACATTGTATTTCCAGCTTTCCAGTTTAGTTAACAAGATCCCCTTTCCACCTTATGCTCTCACCTTTCCCACACTGGGATCTTGGTGATCAGAAAGTGAAGGGTTGCATTTCAGTTTGGTTATCTTTCATTAAGCTAATGTTAACGGGTGAAATTCTTGTTTTGAAAAACAAAAAAAAGTAAGGGGGATATTTCAATTATTAACTGTAACAGAATTTGAGATAAGGTCTTTTGCTGATTTTGACTCTATATAGCTAGTTTATACATTGTAACATATATTGGTAAGGTTCTATGCACAACGCCTTTAGCTTCAATAGGTGGTCACATGGGCAACTATGTGCTTAGCTAAGGTGGTTGGGGTTTTGACCTCAATGCTGGAGATTTCAATTTCAAGTCTCAACTTTGATAGGCATTTTCTCCCTCATTTTGGAGGCCTTTAGAATTTTTTCACCTTGAATATTTTTTTGGGTACACAGTATTACTTTTTCTCAGATTTTGTTACCTATTATTTCACAATTTCAAAGAAAATTCCTGTGCAATGACCATTTAAATTTCTTTTTATCATGAAAGTTCAAATAATCATAACTTTGACATATACAGACATTTCTTAGCAAATGATATGTTGGAAAGAGATTTTTTTTCAAGATCTACGCTGTTGTGTAGTTATTTGTCCTTGATTCTTCTTGTGAATATGTTAGAACTATCATGCATAAAATTTTCACGTGCATAACAAAACCTGAGTGAATTGACATTGGCAAGAAAGCCAAATATGACAACGAATGTGATGAAGCCAGAGAGTTCATAGGCATGCTTGTTTTGTTTGATTTGAGCCTTGAATGATCTGGACGAAAATGGAAGCTATATTTGGAAATAAGAATAAGCCCAGGCAATGTAAATTGGAAAATGAATTAGTTACATTCAATTGTTGTGATTTTTCTAAAATTGAGGACCTCATCTCTCAAGTTAAGCATGTACAATTGTAACTAAAATATTGTGGTGTTAACGATGAATCATGAACATACTCTCCAAGATGGGAAGTTAGTATTCAAATTTTGAGTCTATACTTTTAACACTCAGCAAAATATTCTGGATGATGCTTATGTGGCACCGACCTTTGTTTCTTTTTGTGAGCAATTGCAAGAGAACATGGTAAGTTGATTGATATTGGAATACTTGGTTAAGGAAGTTCTCATCATCATGCATTAGTAGTCGATCGGAGTTCAAGCCTAACCAAAGCTATTGAAGGGAAAAGGTAAGGTAAAGGGCCTTATGGACCCAAAGGTGCCAAGATTCAACCATCTACACCTTGTCTTAAGTCTCAATATGACAAAGGCAAATGTAAGAAAAAGAAATCCCCAATTCTTCTTCCAATCTAGGTCGTTATGCACTATCTACTACATGATAAGTTTCACAAGGCTCACAATTGATTTTGGATTTAGATTATTCACCATATGGCAAAGAAGGAGTTCTTGTTTTCTACTCATAGCGACATCCTTATAGATGAGATATTTGTGAGCAACTAAAATCCCTTAAGTGCTATGTGCAAAGGGTCCATTAATACGAAAAGCGACATGTTTATCAGTGTTCTCCATGTTCCATATTTGCAAACTTATTATCCATTTATTGGCCTCCATTCAAATGGAGGCAAGAGGGTTGAGTTCATGCCTCATAGTGTTGTAATCAAAAGTTATGGTGACATCACTAGTTAAGCTATTGGTATCCATAGTATGGTTGGTCATGAAACTAAACTATACAAGTTATATCAACTCGGACCTTCTCTATTGTTCGTTGTTATGCTTGCATATGCAAATGATCTAACTTGATTGTAGCATATGGGCAAGTCAACTATTGTACTTGAAACAACTCAAAATGCATGACATGCTATATTGGAATCCTGCTAGTGTCATAAAAAGATGGAGTTTGTCAAACTTGTGTTCTTTCTTGGTAAGCAACATGGGGACAAGTTTCCAAGTGGCACAATTGGTGATTTATTATTGCTGTTAGATTTTGGATGTGTTTATGTTTGAGTTTTAATAAAGATGTGTGTATGTTTAATTCAGAAGAAATTGGGTTCACCAAAGTGTAGATTAAAAATAAAAAACTTAAACTAAAGATTTTACTTTCAATTACTAAAGGGTGTTTGTTCACCTAATAATCTAGTTTTCACATAATTAACAACAATATTGACTTTTAGATTTTGATTAGATTAGTGTGATGCTAGAGTTGGGATTGCATTAGAAACTAGAAACAAAAAGGAGAGAGTTATAGAGATCATGTATGGAAGTGTTTGCAAAAGACTAAAGATGATTGAAGGAGGCTAGAGGAATAGGTTGGATGAAGTGTTCAAATTATCGTTCTAGCGACCTTTGGGGTGCATTAGTGACCTCTAGGGAGTACTCATTTTTGAAGGGGCATAGTTGTGTCCTCTAGGGAGCACTTATGTTTGAACAGGCGAGCTTGTGTCTGTCATGTCTCCGAATTGGAGGTATGGTGATTTAATTAAATTATTTAATTAAGTTGTCCAAATTATTGATAATTTATGAGGATAGCTTAATTGATGATTTAATTAAATCAAGAGATGTTATTAAATTAATTATTTATTAAGTTATTTCCATAAAATAAAATATCAAAAGGGATGACTTATTATTTAATTAATTTAATAATAAAAAGTGACTTAAGTGACTTAATAATAAAATAATTAAGTCACTTAAGGAATATTTCTGGAATCTTCTAGAAGTCTCTTGGTGATGAGCTTGAAAAAGTATAAAAAGAGGCTTGGGCTATGCATTTGAACATCTTGAGTTGCAAACACTTTTCTACTACACTGCTGAAGCTGAATGCTTAGCTTATTGTTTTCCAGTCTTTGTTTGTGAAAGACCAAACCTAGTTGGTTAAGTGCCAATTTTGGTTGTGCAACACCAACCCTAGTTGGATAGTGGAGGAAGATACTTCAGTCTTTCTCATTGGACTTATTGCAATCATTGGAGGTCATTTTTGGAGAGGTTTATGAGATATTTTGAAGTCTGTAATTTTGTTTCAGTCTGCAGATCAGCCATGAGAGAAATTACATTTTCATTCGTTGCTCTTCAATAAGGAGATATAATTTTGTGGGCACTTGAGGGATTGCTTCCTTTGGTGTTGGCAATCATTTTCATAACAAATTTGAGGAGCTTAGAGGCTGTATTTATTTTTCTAAAGAGTTGCCAGGCAAGAACAGGGGCGGCTGCTGTAGGTGAAGATTGTGCATCATTGAAGATTGTTTTGAAAATACCAAGTTGCCATTTCATCATCGATTTCCTTCAGCATATTATTACCAGGTTCCTTTATGTATTTGCATGCTTTGCATTGTCATATTAGATTATTTTAGTTGCTGCCTTCCTGCAGCTGTAGGTGCATATTCTATATCATATTTGTAATAGCATTATTCATTCCATTGTAAGCCAAGAGTCTTGGCATTGCATTTTGAGTAGTTGCAATCATCATATCAACATTGTATAACAGCCTTGTATTTGGATTTGCACATAATGAAGGAGTTATAAGGTTGTATGACAAATGTTTGACAAATTGCCTTTGGCTGTAGCTTTCATTCCCTCATGTTAGTTTGCATACTAAATGTTTGTAGAAATGTCATAGTGCTGTAGATGGTTATTGGCATTAGGGAAATTACATGAGAGGTGTTTGTAAACATGTTTCTTCTATGTAATTACATTTCTCTCAATTAGTATGTATGCCAAGTGTTTGTGAAAATACCTCTTGGCTGTAGGTGTGCATTTGCATTTAGAAATTCATTTATATGCACTTGAAAACACAAAAAGAGTTGCATCTTCATTTTAGAACTTTGAATACATATCTTAGAAGTTATTTCCAAGCATTTGAACAACATTTGCATCTATCAAATCAAAGACAAAGCAATCTGAAATCAATTACCAGCAAATTGAAGATTGCATACAAAGTGTTTGTCAAAATTCCAAAGGCAGAAAATCAGTGTTTTTGGATCAAATTTGGCAAGGCACTTTACAGTGTCCTCTAGGGAGAATTCATGTCTTAAGGGGCAAGCTTATGTCTTGTGTGTATTTGGTGATGTTTGATAGATGATGTCTATAACTTCTTGTACTAATCAAACCTATCTTGTAGTTAGTAGTAGTAGTTGTGAGAATGACAAATGTTGTAAGGAAATGAATATTTGTTCCTAGGGCATGCTTTTAGTCAAGCCCCTATTTGGCATGTTTCAACATTTAGTAGGTAGAACTAGGGAGTGTGTGATCCTAGATTTGCAAGTGTTGCAACAATGGTGGTGTGTGTAGAAACTTCAATGGTGGGTTTCTAGAAATAGCAAGTGTATGAAGTTGCAAGATGATGGTTGAATAATGAGTAAGAGGATCCTTTCCAAAAATGGAAAATTTTCAATTCCATAAATAGACTTGCGTGAGCACCAAATGACTATTGGAATCGTAGTAGACTTAGGGTTTGGCAAGAGGGAAGATTATTAACGAGAAAAGCAAGATTCAATTTGTTGGGGAACACTAGCA
Source organism: Sequoia sempervirens (assembly GCA_007258455.2). Classification (NCBI taxonomy): domain Eukaryota; kingdom Viridiplantae; phylum Streptophyta; class Pinopsida; order Cupressales; family Cupressaceae; genus Sequoia; species Sequoia sempervirens. Next base: position 9,072 of record VDFB02058148.1, read on the forward strand.
CGGGTGCATTGGTGTCCATGATGACGTAGGGGTGTATGTAGAGTTGGAGCAGGGTGTCAATAGTAGAAGGGATCATGCTTTGGTGAAATGACATGTTTTTGGATGTTTTGGGCTCAAGAATGATCAAAATGGGTCCGAGTCATGTCAATTGGTGATGAATGCTAACATAGTATGCAATTTTTGACTCTACATTTTGCTCCCACTTTAGTGAGCATTCGAACTACAATGAATCAAATATGCAAAAGTAATTAAAAATTGCGTTTTAAAATACTTGATAAAGGATATTGTAGGATTGTGCTTAATGTTATTTGCTTGTCTTCCTCTTGAGCTTTGTTGTTAAATCTGAAGTGTACACAAAAGGAAGGAGTTTATGCTAATTATGAAAGTTTAATGACTTGAAGAAAAAGTGTCACACATCCAAAAATTGTTTTCTACTTTTAGCTGAGCTATTTGAAATGTAGTGAGGGATCCATAGAGGAGAGGTTGCGATGTGTTGGTGAGTGTTTTATCATCCACCGAACACACAGAATAAAATGTCCAAAGACACTCTATCCTCTCTTGAAAAACCACCGCATGCTAAGATTGCGAGAAGATCATATGGCGATTCCAAGGTTTCTTTAGTCGGGTCTCGACGTGTGGATAAGCTCAATGGCCGTTGTGATTTGCTGGTAATGAACAAGGGGACTTACGTGAGAACAATCTTCACAAGTTTAGGATTTAGGGAATTTGTCGTTAAGGGCTCTCAATTAGGACTTTCAAGGTGGATCTCAAAAAAATGGCAAAAAGAATAGGGTTCAGAGAATCTAGTCTAAGCCTAGGAACTCAAGAGACAGTAAGGACTCGGTGAAGAGAAATAAACCACACTTTGTTTCGCCTCCTGCAGGACAACATACGCAAAATGGGTGCAATCTTCAAGGGGTTTGTGAGAATAATTTTCAAACCTCGAATGAGGTTGAAGTTAAGCTTCCACGTTTAAGAGCTCAGGCTAACTTTACAAATCGAATGCAAATCATCCATTCGAAAAAAGTATGAGCTACACTTCACCATCGAATCAATACGATCAATCTCTCATTCAATTTAACAACTTTTCAAAGCAAATTCTATTTAATCTAACTTTAACTCTAATCTATGGCGGAAGGCAATATGTAACCTCGCTTACTATTCAACAATAAGAAGTGATTCAAGGCAAATCATGCTCAAGAGCTTTTATCATTCAAAATAGTCTCAATGTGACAATATACATAATCTGTCTCCACACATTACAAATGAGGGGGCGAGCTCAATTTATAGGCTCCCCAATTACAATTCAATGGCCAAGATTGATTTCAAATCAACGGCCGAGATTACAAAATAAAACCCTAATTAGGGTTTGTCACTTTCGACCAATGAGAAAATTTCATTTGAGGACACTTGTCCTTTTTGCTAAATATAAATCAACAATAAAATAGAAAGTTGTTATATGTTGATTTGGAACAATTTGATTGGTTGGAAGATGACGAGGCGCCACCTCAGCGTGCTGGATGTCTTCCTTGGTTGCTTCATTTTTCTTCACGTGCTTGCCTTAGAATATTTTCCCTGCCGATAACACTGTCCGTTGTGCTTGTTCCTTCCTAGCTTTGATCTTGGATTCCTTTCGAGACTTTGATTTCTTCCTTTTACCTGTACTGGAATCTTCGAGGTCTGGAAGTCTCCCCTTGGAGCAAGTGTCTGGACTTGGAGTTGGTTGCTTTGAACTTCCTCCTGCTTGAACTGGGTTGATGTTATTCCTTTGGATTTCCCTCTCTGAGTTCTCCAATTTGTGTCGAGAAATTGTCTAAGTATGGAGATCTGTTTAGAACCCTCTTCTTGTCACCTTCTGATTCTGATTGGAAGCTTGTCTTCAGGAGATGAAACCCTCAAGAAGTTGTCCGGATTGCTTCAATAGGTCTGGGATTGCAGATGAAATCCTTCCAAGACGTCTAGATATCCATGCAAGTGTCTTGAATTTGGAGAAGAATGACCCTGTGCTTTAGCCATGATAGAGAAATTGGAATTTCCTCTATGAAGTATTTCCCAGACTTAGCCAAATTTTGGCTATTCAAGTTCATTTTGTACCACCTTCACACGGACTATTCAACATTTAGCCTAGATATTGGATGAACTTTGCCTATGGAGTTTTCTTCAATTTTGAATTTGGCTTGTGCTATGTAGGACAAATTCCATCCTTGGACAGGAATTTTATTCACTTCCTCTTTATTTTCCTCTTCATCCTTCCTGTTTTCTGTCCAACACTTAGTGAATTCTTCTAGCCAATTTTCTCATCCTCTCCTTGGGCGGACTTCACATGAGCTCAAACGTTTTCTCTCTCGGCCTAAGTCAGACTCCAAGCCACTTTGGACAAACATCTCTGGGGAGAAGTCAAAACTCTCTCTAGTGCCTACCATCTTTTCTCTTACACTGGGGCGAACTTTCTCAACACTTTGACATTTCTTTTCTTGGTCTAGGTCGGACTTTGCATCATGTTTGCCATTGTACTTGGCGGATCTTATGGATGTCTGGACATACCTTCTCCAAGCAAAGTCGGACTTTGTAAAGGTTTGGACATGATGTGCTTGGGCAAAGTTTTACCTTCTCGTGTTTAAAGCGCATTCCTTTTTCCTTCAATTTATCCGCTTGAAGCAAATCCTGTTTCCATTCCAGCGCCTTGCTTCTTTCAGTTATTCTCACAAGGCCGCCATCCAGTTCGCAAGAAATAAAATAAACAAATCCTCAGATTTTTCTCTCTCCGACTTAGCTCCGGGTTAACACTCTCCGTCATGGTGAATTGTGTCGACCATTTCAAAGCTAAGTCCATAATTTCTTTGCACTTTTCATCTTGCAATGCATATTTCATATTTAATTCTCCATTTTAATCTCCTCAAGCCTTCCACTTCACTCCATTTTGCCATACTCTCTAGAAGTCAAACCTTGAAACTCTCACTCTCGCTGGCCATTATTTTTTTATCCAATCTCCGCCAATTTATTCCCTAATTTCATCTAGCCGCTTCAAAATTTTAGCTATTCACGATAAATGTTATGCTAGATCCCTATTTTCTTCGCCATGGCGAATTTTAATTGTGACCGAGTCATTTTTCTTCTCACTAAAGTCAAATTCTTTTCTTGCTCACCGAATTTTTTCGTTGTAACTTTGTCCTGGATGTCTCGCTAAGAATTTCCATGCCCCACATATTCTTCTTCCTTCTGGCCAAGGACGATCCTTCCTTTCTCCTTGCCTTGTGCATTTTTCTTGGGTCAAAATTGACAATTTCTTCGCATTTTCTCCATACTTAGGCAAATTTTACCTCTTTTCCTCATCATGTTAGGCACATTCCGTTTTATTCTTTGCCATATTCTGATCATCTTTAGCACATGCCCTTTCAAACTTGGCACTTATCCTTTTGAAAGTGTCAGGATACTTAGCCAAAAATCTTCATTTTTCATCATTTAGCCTCTATACTTAGGCAAATATTCAAACTTTATCCTTGGACTAGGCATCAACACTTAGCAAAAATCCTTACTTTCCCCTTCATGTGCTTAGGCGGACTTCATAAGTCTTTTGGACAAACATGGCGGACTTTGCCTTAGCTTTGGACAAGTATTTTGGATGTCCCTCTTTTCTAGGGCGGACCTCTTAGCTTCTTGGCATTTGTCTCAACATTCTTTCTCCTTTGGAAATGATTCTCCACCTCTTCATACTTAGCAGATTTTCGAAATTCACTTTGCTGGGTACCAACACTTAGCAAAATTTTGATTTTTCCTTCTTCTACATGCCTAGGCGGACTTTCCAAGGCATCTTCCACATGATGGCGGACTTTCTAACCCTCTTGCCACTTCCTTTCAAGCCAAGGCGGACTTTCTATGATCTTAGGATGAGCACCTTTGCTGCTGGGCGGACTTTAGGGGTGTCAAGGATATGCAAGGCGGACTCTGGAAGATCCTAGGATATTCCTCTTTGGAGATGGCGGACTTTAGAAGGTATTAGGATATCCCTCTTGGCAGATGGCGGACTTTGAAGGCTTATAGGATGTGCATGGGCGGACTTCATGACCCTTTGGCACTTCCTCTAAAGTGGATGGCGGACTTCTAAACTCTTTGGCACTTCCTTCCTTGCACATGGCGGACTCCATCAACCTTTGGACATGCAGGGCGGACTTTGGAGGATGCAAGGATGGGCATGCTATATGCTGGGCGGACTTTGGAAGATCCAAGGATGTTCTCCATTGCTGCTGGGCGAACTTTATGACTTCCAGATTTTCACAAACTTCATTTTTCCTTCATTTCCCATGGCAGATTTCAGACTTGAACAGATTTCAAATGAATTTCATGATTTGAGAGCTGATTTTCCATGGTTTTGTCCTCAGATCTGATTGATTTCGGACTGGTTTTGACTGATTTTTCCAGATTTCGAGTGTTCTTGGTCTGATTTTTCACGCTTTTTACTTGTTTTTTCCAGATTTTTCAATAATTTTCAATTTTTTTTCATTTTGATTTTCTGAGAGTTCTATTGAGTTTTTCGAACTTCTGAGTGCGTTTTCAGAACTCGGGACCCTTCCAAAAATAGAAACTTTCCAAAAATAGAAACTTTCTAAAAATAGAAAAAACAACCCTAAAAAATAGGGAACCTCGTTTGGTCCAAAAATGCTAAAAATGAAAAAGCAACTTTTCCCAAAAATAGAAGCCCCGTGACCATCAATTTACAATGATCTTCGCTCTCTTGGGCCTTCCGAGCGCCCATGACGCCTGTTTTACTGCATTCAAAGATGAATTACTCGACTTCTGGCTCTGAAGGATCGCAAAAGATCGACCGGATTCTGAACCCTCAAAAATGATGAGGACCCCATTGTAAAAAGACAAGTGATATGCAACACCGAGGGCAAAAGCAAAAATGCGGGTCCCTCTATCATAAATCAAGGACATGTAGAAATGGTCACAATACCTAATGGAGCCAACATAAGGGGATAGTTATAGCTATGAAGTGTTGGAAATGTTCTCATTGATGTCAAGATAAGCATGACTGAAGATAACATAAGCATAAATGAATGAGAACAAACATAACTGAAGATAGCATATTTGAAGGTAAGAATGAGCTTACTTCCATGATCAACAAAGAACTTATAAAAGGAGCTCGCCTACTTGACACTGAGAATTGTATTCTAAAGAATGAAGTGCAAAGAACATTTGGAATTGATGATTATTGACAAATCAAGGACAATGTTGAATTAAATGTTAAAATGCTTGAAGATGGAACGATGGATATGTTGACAAGATTCCAAGGATGCAACGTTATACAGAGCATCAAAATAAAGAAGTTACAATTACGATGACTGATTGGAAGATATTTTTGTTAAAAGTGAATAAGGTGCAGCAAATGATAAAAGAAAGCGAATATAATCAGCAGCAAACAAATAATTAAGAGGAGCGGATTATATTATTAATGTGCAGCAATTCTATTGTTAGGAGCAGCGATTAATGAATAAGGAGCAGCGGTCATTAAAAGATGGCTTGTTAAATGTCTCTGTGACTTTGGCTTTGTTTGGCTTAAAATGAATTTCTTGTTTTGTGTGCATTCAATGAAGAAACTTCGGCACTATTTTTACATCGTATATGTGACAAAAATCTTTTTGGAGGTTGCGAATACTTATATCATTCAAACTCAAGCATATGTGGGACACATTGTATATGTGATGGAAATCTTATATATGGGACGCATTTTATATGTGATGGAAGACAGTGCCAAATGCTGAAGATAAATATTGTTGGGTCTTCCTCCTGAAGACTACCATCGCTATCATATTATCCAGTCATCGAGCAAAAAGATCTACAGATCGTAGCAACTCCGTCAGATATTATGTAGCTCGATAACATTCAATATTGATGCTTGCAAACCTAGAAATCATAATCGGGATTTAATTATAAAGAA
>VDFB02058149.1:0-21255 GCA_007258455.2 Sequoia sempervirens
CATTTAATTCATGAATGAAATTTCAAACCTATTAATGACTTGAATGACATAAGCACTATTACATACATCATCATATAATTACATTGTTGACTTACAAGTATTATTTTACATATTTTATTTAATAATTGGTAAGATTTTCAAACTTATTAAATAAATGTGAGTACACTTAATGCATATTTTATATTTGTTTATCAAGTGTGTATTAAATATCATAATAAAATTTATCTATCTATAATAAATATCAAAAAAAAAATTATGTATCTACAATTAATATTTCAATAAAATCTATTTTAAAAAATATACATGTAATAATATAATTTAGCAAGGCAAAAATTACATAAATATCACATTATCAAAAGGATAAAAATAAATATATATATATGGAATTATTATAGTAATATATTTGTATAATTGCATATTTTTTTATTTTTGGAACATTAATTAACTATAATAATAACATTATACAACAACAAACAATTATATTACACCCCTACTTACTTCTATTAACTAAATGTTTAAAACAACAAAACACACCCATATGAATTTTAGTTTTTATTTATGCAACATTAATCAACTATAATAATAATATTATACAACAACAAACAATCACATTACACCCCTAACTGCTTCTATTAACTAAATGTTTAAAACAACAAGTACACTCCACAAAAAAAATTATTTTTATTTTTCAATATTAAGTAATTATAATAATGGCATTATAAAACAACAAACAATCACATTAAACCCCTAGCTATTTCTATTAACTAGATGTTTAAAACAACCAAGGCATCTCACAATGTTTAACCGAAGCCTAAATGCCTCTTCTGTTATAATAGGGTTGATTTAAAATAGTAGACTACCACTTGTAGAAAATAATATTATCAGTATTTTTTAGATTATGTGAATCAAAATTATTTGATATGATTATGGTTTCGTTCAGGTTAAGAGTGGAGATATTTTGTAATCAGATATTTTTCCAATACCCTATGCATAATATTAATAATTAGCAAAAGATTGATAGTCATGATTTCAAGAAATGTATCTCTTGTGAGTTCAATTAGAAGTTCTTATGTCTGGAATGATTTTTTCATAATGAAGAATAAATAATTTATGTTTAGATTATTAGACATTATTGAATGAAATAAGTTTAGAAAAAGAAGCATTGATTTTGTTATACTTGAGGTGGATGTCTCCATTAAGATGGAGGTCAAGGAGCCACGACTCCCTTGTTTCTTGTAACCACCGCATGTTGGCATTAGATAGGCCACTTCCTTTGATATCTGCTTACTAAAGATTAATAATGTAAATTTTGTGCTTTAAATAGAAGGTGTCAAAGATTCAAGTTTGAGGTGTTATATATAGTTGATTGTATTGAAATTTCTTTGAGATATAAATAAATATATGATATTATATTTCTAAGTGGCGCATAATGTTATAATAGATTTCATTTTGATATTCATTAATTTCTGCTCTATTTAGAAATGCTTAAATGTCAAAACTACAATGAACAACATACTAGTTTTTGTGTATGTTTACTATGGTTACACGATGCCCAATATTTATTGGTTTTCAATGCCTTAGGGTTCTTTCTCTATTAGATTGGGTGCAGTTATCATCTGGCATCAAGTATTTGTTGTAATGTAGGATACTTATGATATGACAATAGCATTTTGAAACCTAAATCTCATTGTAGAAAGAATCTTCTCAACCGTTAATAAAATCATAAATTTAATGATTTTTCTTAAAAGTTAAAAAATATATTTTCATTTGCAGGCAGATTTTGATAGTGGTTGAGTTCTTATGATATTCTTTCAATTGTACCAACTGAATTTTTTTAAAATGTACAATGTTCTCCTACTTATTGTTTAGTAGATAATAATATAGGCATATTATGTACATAGAATAAATTTGAAATTTAGACAGCTTACTTTTCAACTGTGTCTCTTGTAGGTTAAGGTGCTCCTCTCAGTGGTAAAAAGGAGAAGATCATATTTCATTGGAAAGAATTATGTTTGAAGGGAAACTTATTTAAAAAGAAGACTCTTAGTTATTGGTTAGTCAAAACAGTGATTGTATTATGTTGGAAGATTACTCTAATAAAAGGGATAGATTTATTTTCAGCAATGTATCATTATAATCAAACGTGTACTATGTAAGTATATAATGATTAGATTATTTATTGCATTATAAATTTTTAATGTTGTTTTTTTACAACAATCTAAAAATAGAATTTACCAATGAGAATATTAGATTTCCAATTTGATCTTATTTCCTTAACATTTATTGTAAGTATTTTTTGGTAAATTTAATATTATTGTTGGTATGATTTTCTATGAGTAGACATTACACATTTGTCCAAGGTGGAAAATGAGTCTCATTAGGCATAATTTATGAGACCATTTTTTAAAATGATTGGAAAGGTGTGAAACCAAGTTCAAGACCCAAAAACCTAGGTGGGATTCATTCGCCTAAGGAGGTGAATGAGTTTCAAATCACTAAATCTAGGCAACACAAGTTGAAAACACTAAATTATACTTGGATATTGATTTGTGTTGTTATTATCCTCAAAAAGATGCATTAAATGAGGCTTGTGGATGCAAAATAAGGCCAATTAAAACATAAAGCATCCCAATTAATAATGACAACCCTAGAAAAATGTGAAACTGTATTACAAAACTTTAAACCACTCTAAATAAGAAATGATTAGGATTAAAAAGAGATTTATTAGGTGTAGTTAATTAATAAAACCTTAGAAAAGTGTGAAAGTGTATTACAACACTTCACAACACTTTAGTAAGGTACCGTTTTGTGTTCATTAGTTCACAAGGGCACAAGACCTAATGTGAATGTGTCAAACACATTACACGTCTAAATCAAGGCACCATTAAGCTTAGTTAACAAGGAGGCCCCAAATAAGCAAGGAAAAGTAGAAGGGATACTTTTTCAATTGCAACACCATCTAATATGGATGCCTCTATTCATTATAATAAAACTAATTGAATTGGTAAATTTCAATTTCACATAATCCAAAACATACATTTATGGCCTAAAGATCAAATGTTAGGTAACCTAGGCAATCCTTCACATTACAACATTAAAACATTGCACCTTTCCAACTCAATTTGAGTAACATAAAATTTGCATAATTCAAAGCACACTTTTAGGATGTATGAATTGGATATCAATATAACTTTGGGTAAGATATTTATCGTAAACACTTAATTAGAATAATTTTCTTACCCCTTATATTCATTTGATTAAATCCATTTTCATCACTAGAACACATCTTGATGAAGGAACAATCAACAATAGATGCACAAAAGGTTGTGCCTTACAATTTTAGTCTATATGGGAATTATAGGAAGAAGTGGACAATAGAACATCACATTTAAATGGAATTTTGGATGTCCACTCAAAGTTTACAAGAAATGATTGGAGGGAATGCAAAAAAATAGTGGAAGGACAATATTTGTAAAGTGTCATGTGGGAATTGGACATGATAAATAGACATAGAGATGAAAGTCTAGAATTCCATCAAAAATCTACAAGTGGATGAAATGGATGCAAGAAATTCAAGTGGAACCAATGTAGGGAAGTGGATGTAAGACTAAAGGAAGATTTGGGGTTTAGAGTGGCAGAGAAACTCTATATAAGAGGATCTAAAATAATGTAGGAATTGATCTAGTGATTAAGGATTCAAGGTTAGGAGGAAGGGTTGCGAATGGAAGAAGATTAGATGGACTCCAAAAATCTACAAAATAGAAGGAATGGAAAATTATGGATTTTGGGACAAGAAGGAATGTTGGGACATATGCATATAGAAGTGAAAACTAAATGACCATTTGAACTCAAATTTTACAAAGTAAGGAACTGGAAACTGGAGCATGGAGAAAGAAAAATACATAGGTTTGATTTGGAAGTCCATCAAAATATTGCAAATAGATGGAAGAAATGAAAGTGGAAGGAATAAAGAATCAGATAAACATTATGAAACATTCATGTGGGGTTGGAGGTAAAAAACTATAGGTTAGACAAGATGAATAAGTTTGGTACTCCACTGTAAGTCTACTACCCCAAAAATACATTAAAAAATGACCAAAACACTCCTAGTAATGGCACTTTTGAAACTTGAATTGTGAATTCCAATACTTGGTTTGGACATGGAGTATGAAAAGGATCAATACTTATACAAACTTGACAAAGGCAGCCACATTCAAGTATTTCTCAAATTGGTTATAAATGTAGAGAAAAAGAAACAAAGTCAAATGCACAAATGACACTTAGACCAAACTATTTTGAGTGCTATCAAATTGAGCTCCAATATGTGTTCTCATTGTATGTCCCTTCAAGACCATCTACAAATAAACTAGTAGTTGAACCATTTAGTTTTTGAAGCATTAAATAGAGCTAAAATCCTTAAGGGTGAGAAATCATAGAAGAGCCCCACAACAAATGTAGAAGATTACAAATATCCCACCACACTATCAAAAGATAATGTGTTAATAAATTGGATTCATTATTCTATTCTCTTGGATGTGATCACTATTGCAATCCTAGCCAATATTTTGTTATTCCATTATTTTCTACAATTGTATAATGTGTGCTTGTAGACATGATAAATTCAGTTCCCTTCAACAATTACCTTATCTAAGATTATATGGTGTTGATGAGCACCTTTAGAATCTTGTTGACCTAGGATTGAAGTACTTAAATTCCCCTCACCTTATTGAAGTCCCTTTTTTATCTCTTCTTTATAATTGAACAATGAAACATTTTGTATAGATATACATTGAAATGTTGATGCAATCTATTATGAATGTTATTTTTTTTTTTCAAATGTAAATTTCGTGTTCTAATGGTTATGCATTATGAATCATCAAGCCTCTATGATTTTGTATCCTACAGTCTCAGGGCATGTTTTTAATATGCCAATTTAGGCCTTATTTCATGTAAATTAGTGTGTAAATGGATAGATAATGATTAATTTTTTGAATTATGTTAATAAAGAATTAATGTGTGATGGATTCAAATTTTTCAAAAATTATTGCACTAGTAATTGTGTCCATGTGACATAAAAATGATAACAATTAGGGGAGAGGGGCCTAGAGTGGAGCACCTTACTATCCAATTGCAAAACACTTTTTATCCATAAAGTACACAAACTAATAAATTATGTGATGCCACATCAACACATCAATAAAACATGACTTAGTGCACCACTATCGGTCTCACTCTTTTTTGGGCATTTTTGGATACCTCAACAAAAAAAATGTTGATGTGGCATCATATTTGATGGTGTGTCTCTAAAACGAAATATAGAAGCACGTGAGTTGCCAAATAAACTATTGTACAAAATTGGGAGTGATTTGAAATTTTCACGTGGGATTTTGAGAAGCATGAAGTTAGAGTGCTCCACTATAGACCCCTCTTCCCTACATCCAAGAAGTAAAATAGAATGATGTATGAAATACATAGATAAATAAAAATTATAATTAAAAACATATATAAATGAATTTATTAGTTAAATCAACTGACACACAAATATTATAAATAAAATACTAAATTAACATATTTCTAAATATAAGTAAAACAAATTTAAAATTAAACTATACATATTCTTGTTATATAAATAATTATTAGTCGATAAGAGGCTTTACTTTTGGGATTACTTGATCCATTTCACGTCAAACCTCTCTCACACACAGAAACCATTTTATGAGTGCATGAAGCAGGGAGTTGCTTTCCGAGGAAGGGTTTGCAATCATGTTTCATTCTTCGGCACAATCATTCAGCGACATATCACAACTATAAAATTGAATCAAATAAAATCTCCATTAAATGAAAATATTTTGGAAATGATGAAATATCTTATTCGGTACGGATTTACCGCGTCAATCTCGATGGCAATCTCTTCACTCACTTTCTTCCATGGTTCCTTTGTCATACACTGATGTGAAGAATTTGTTTGGCTCATTGTCATCCACTGATTTTAAGACTACAAACTATTATTCTTCTGGTGGGGGATTCTCCATTATGGAATTTCTATTGAGGGTACTTGCAGTTATGGAGTTTCTATTGATGGTATTTTCAGTCAGTGCAACGCTTTCTACAACAATAGTTATGTCAAAATCCAAAAAAAGGAACTTGTGCCTGCAGTTGTCAATTATGTTCCAGTTATTTTCAATTCACTTCCACTCATGGTTCAAGTACCCGCTAAATACCACTATTCCCCTTCTTTCATGTATGTGTATATGTGGACTAGGTTCAAACTTATACTTTTGCAGCAAAGAATTCGAGTTTCATAGATTTGATTTTATTTTGTTGCTTTTGTAGTTATTTTGTTGTGGCGAATGTAGTGGCATGTGGATACGTTGCACTGTCAATACTCACATCTTTCTCGAAGCGCAAAAATTCCTCTATTCTGAGCACTTTTCTTCTCGCTATTACAGTATTCCAGAATGCAGATAAAATATAATTATACTTCAAAATGAGGTACCCGACTCATTTTTCCAAACCCTACAATTTATTACTTGCCTTAAGAGTCAATTCATTTGTAGTATATTTTTCTGTTTGCTGGGTTAAAATGGCACAGGAAACCCCTAATTTTTTTCTATCTCTCCTTATCTCTGTTTCCTCCTAATCTAATAGTTGCAATATTTTTGATCTTATCTTAATCTTAATAGCACGGTCTCATTTATTAAGGGATTAAATTGATGGCACTGCCAAGCTATAGGGAGATTGGTTCTGGTTTGTCTCATTTAAAAACATTTTTGCTATGATAGGGTTTTGTAAATTATTTTGAACATTTGTTAGAGATAATTCTTGTTCATTGTCTTCTCTCGGTGTCTAAAGATGAGCACAAAGTATTCTTGATTACAAGTAATGAGTAGTGGGCATCATCGCACTGCAAGTGAGAGCAGCTCCTTGTGCAGCTTTTCTGATATTGATCATACAATACCCGATGATAATGGATTGCAGAGGTGTTCTACTACATTCCTTTGTGATCGTTAGGGTATAGGTTTGCATGGGCGTGGGACACAAGGAAAGAAATAATATCCTACTAAATTTTTAAGGTATAAAGAATTATGAAAAGAGACAAGATTGGTATAGTTTGAAGCTGAATGAAATGACTAGCCATTCACTATTTAAAGAAGAATGGCAGATGCCATTCGAAGTAAGATTCCTGAATATACACAGTGTGGATTTCTGAAAAGGGTTTCAAGATCTTTCAGTTAAATACAAATGTGTGTAAATCCAAACCCAACATGGTCTACACCAGTATTCTCCATGCCTGTGTCCCAACATGAGAGAGCGTGGTATCACAAAGCATGGTACATGCATTGTTTGGCAGAATGCCTTAAAGGTGTTGTGTCTCATTGATGTGTCATGATTGCAATAAATATCAAAGGTTCGCGACCTCTAGAATTGTGTTGTCTTGGTCTTGAAGAATGCACTATTTGGATGGGAAGAGGTTGCTCGTGTGGCTGCAACTAGAACCATAGAGATTTGATTATGTCAAAAAAACCAGAAAGGCTAACAATGATTTAGATTCTTTTTCTACCTTCAAGTCAGACTGGTGATAGCAAACCAAATTTGCTCGTGGACTGGGATTGAATTTTTCTAGGAACTTGAAGGATTATTGAGAAGATGTCTTTCACGCCCAGTCTTTGATCTGTTATGGCCTCTTTTCCTTCAATATTATGTTCTAAAGAGGATGGTGGATTCTAGCTCAAATTAAGAGCTTGTGTTAAAGTCCACAATGGGATGTTCTATTTGGAGGAGCCATTAGATTGTCTACTTTCTGTACTTGTTGATAAGGTGGATATGGGTTCGTTTTTTGAAGGGGGGAGCATAGATAAATGAGCTATTAAAATAGACCGATGAAGCGATTGTTCTTGATGTTGCACATGAACTGGAAAGTGCATTTTCCAAAACCAATGTAGAATCTTCAGAAGTAGAATTGAGATTATTGTTATTTGAATCCATAAGATGTTTCATTTTTGAGGAAGATGCATGTGAAGTTGAAAAGGTTGAGAGCTTGAGCAAAGGAAAAAGATATTAAACAGGCAAGATTTGGATTTGAAATACATGCCTGTACTCTTAAAAGTAGAAGTGGATCCTTGTAACTGTGAAAGGAAAGCTTTGTAGTGGTTGAAACAAGGAATATTTGAACTTGTCAATAGTCATCAAGGTTTGTGATGCACGCCCTGAATGTTGCAGCTATGCATCTAACCCTGTCAAGTGAAGCACACAATTGCACAGGTAACAAGGGTATTTCGAGGAAAACAAGCTATTGGATGAGAAGCAATAGTAGTTTGGGGATGTGTAGAATATTTTGGAGTTCAAAGGAAATCAATATGGTTCATAGGGGAGTCATCGTCAATTGGAAGTAAAAGAATGTAGACAAAGAGTTTTAGCAAAGATTTAATGACAGTCCAGGAAAAGAAAGATCTGAACTAAAGGGCAGAAGGTGCTTCTAGAAATGATCTAAAACTTTCAGATATCACTGTAAACATAATATTGTGGGTTGAAGAAGAATAGTGAATTCTATTATTTGATATGTTAATGATAGTCAAACTTGCAAAGGATACAAGGAGATTAATCCACAGTGAGCAAAAGAAATGAAATAGGTAGATTTGTTGCAAAAGGATCTGATAAATGAAGAATGTTCAACGTAGGAGAAAGGTGGTCCTAGAAGTCAGGGCAGTTTGGTATGAATATGAAAGCATGTTCCAATGATAATGAAATCAGTTGGAGTTATTTGTGACACATGTACTGGCAGTTGTAATCATTCCCTAGCATCTAGATATTGAAGAACAAAATATAGGAGCAAAGAAGGGAGAGGCAGTTGAAAAGGTTAAGATTACTTTCTTCCATTTAAGGAGTTAAAGCAGAGAGGGACTTTTCCAGCCCCAAGAAAATGTCAAACAAGTCAGCATTTTTCTAGAGAAGCCTCATTTATTTTTTCACACATGCCCTAAATTTACTGAAGTTGTTAGAGTTAGCAAGGAATAAAGGGTACGCTTAGTCTTCTTTGGAGGGAGATTTCTAGATATGGGAGACTAAGTATTGTAATTGGAAAATCAGTTCTTTCTTGTGGAAACAGACCATGTAACTCAACATAATAGTTCTTTCAAGATTTTGGCTATCCATTGTAACTCAAAACATAAGTTCTTTCTAGTCAAATAGATAGTATTGTAACTAATTCTTCTAAAAAAAAGCATTTCCTAAAATAGAGACTTATGATATTATGAACCTGATTTTGCAATAAAAGTTGAAGATATACCTTTCTCCATTTTGTCTCTCTATATTGTGTATGGTTTCAGGGCTGTTGATCTTTGTTGTGGATAGTGTTTTGTCTCTCATACTATAATTCAACTTTATACAAGTTACATATTTGTAGGTTGCATGTTGTGTTTTACCTTCATACAAAGTACTTATGTGAATCTGTGTGAAATTGTAGATTGTATATCAAACTATCAGCTTCTTTGTATGAACGTTGTGTTCTTTGAAATAGATCAAAGTTTTACTCTTCATTTGATGCATCACCACATTTTAATTTTTAGTTATCCTTCAGACCTTCTATCCCTTTTTATTTGGATGCTTAATATTTTGGCTCAATTATTTTGTGGTAGTTGGATGTAGACTCTCAATAATGCTATAGTTGAACATAAACTAAATGAACAACAGGAGTATTTTGCTGCAAAACACTCCTTTTATGTTATCATCTTTTAACTGCTGAAAAGTTTGTGGCAAGCCCTCTCAATGAGACCACTAGGTAAGACAGTCTCAATGCTACTCTTGTTAGTTGAAGGAACACTTAATAGACCAAGTAAACTACTATAATAAGTATGATTTGTTGATTATTTGCAACTACTGGGTTTTCATCTACACATAATTATGCTCATAGATGGGACAAATTAAGGTTTTTTCATTTTCAACCTACCAAGTGCTTCCACACATCAATCCATTTTCTCAATGATAGTTACCTCATACTCCATCTCCTCTAGTAGCAGCTCCTAATTGTCACTAGATTATTCCTTGCAGCAAATGGGATTCTCTCCCACTGCAGCAGGGGAGAGTGTGAAACCAAGCTTTGCCTCTATGTCCTTGTTCCCCTAAATCAACATGTGCAGACCAGCTAGAATCATGTAGTCTTCAAATTATGACTTATTACTCTAGCCCACATGACCTTAATTCCATGTCATTGTTTTCATGGTCCATGTGCAATTTGTATAAATCAGGTGCATTGGAAAGCATATTTGCACAGCCGAGGCTTTCAGCCACATCAAATACATTTCACCTGCTAGTGCAGGTCCAGTAGCATTTCTTTCATCAGATGCTAAATGCCTCCTACCTCAATGTCGTCCAAGCTTTTGGCTACCCTTGACATTCTTGGTATCCAAATTTTCATGATGGGTTAAGGATTTTTTGGTTGATGTGATCAATTAAGGTCCTCTACACTATTTGTTCATAATAAGACTCCTTGCTTTTGGTCGTAGTGCCTATGGCCTTGATATTTTGTTAGCCAGCATGCAAAGTTCAATTGAATTGTCAAGGGGAAGGTAAAAGGAAGGGGAGTAGCAATAATAATTTGAGATATATGTTGATGATGCAATTTTGGATTAAGCGATGCTTAAGAAAGGAAATAAATATCATGTTTTTATTTATATTGCTTGTAAAAGATTGCAAAACTTTAATATTTTGAATGTCTTTTTTTCCAGCCTACATTATAGATCAATATATAATTGTTCAGGGAACTTGTTAACAATGAGCAATCTTTAAACAAGTTTGTATTTTCATGGGAGGCACAGGGGCACTGTAAGGTTCAAGCATGAATTTCCCATTAGAAACAACACTGGTAACTTGTACAACAACTGTAGTTTCTTTGTCAGAAGATAAGGCTTTTGTAAAACGTATACTCAAGTACCAAAGAAAATAAGTCCTTTTTGTACACAGTCTTCTCTTTGCCACCAAGTATTAGATCAAGACTTTTAAGAGAAAGGCCAAGTTTGGCTGAACCAAAGTTTCCATGGCACAAGTTTTTAAATTAAATTTTACCTTTAATTTCCTATCAGCATATCCCTTGAACCTCCTATGGGTGCAAGTGCTAGTTACAATTTACTAATCAATGCATATTGCTTGGGGAAAGGTATAATAAGAAATGCATAACACAAGCACTCCTATCTACCGTTTATGCTAACAATAAAGATGAAATGACAATGCTAAGAAAGAACAAAATCACCCAAAACTAGCTAGAAGAAATTTAGAAACTACTAAAAGTTATGAGGTCAAGAAGTTAGGCAAACATGGAGGAAAAACTTTAGTTTTACAGCACACAAGAAGCAAGAAATCATTACATATCATTGAAGAAACTTGCCAAACAATTTTAGTAGTGAAGGAAATGTGGTGTAACTACAAGTGCAAAATTGGCCAGAAGCATAAAGGAAACTGTGATAAGTACTTTCAATAAATAAAATGTAGTAATCTATTTGGAAGGAATAAAATATCAAATAAAAGAAATTGACGCTAAAGAATTAAACATATATACATTGGCTGCACCCAAGAAAAGCGCACAAGCCAAAAAAAAACTTTATGGAGACTGGTAACTAGGAACAAGGCCATGTAAACTATTTAAAGGTCTGAAGGCATTCTTGAGGTCGCAGACAATGAAAGAGATATTGGAAAAATTCTAATAGAATTGCATGCAATAAAGAAATTTTTTATCCAAAATAACATTGCGCATAATGAACTCTTTTAATTACATTCAACATAATTTAGAAACCTCTAGGGGAGAAGATCCAATATCCACCACTTATTGAATAACCACCACCTTCATGCTCACTCCACCCAACCCCCCGCAAAAAAAATAACTTTTATCCATTTAAAAACTTTATTTTCAAAAATTAAAAATTACAACACCAATGGTTGCTCATAACACAATGAGTAACTCACCAATCATACTAGACAGCTAAACATGCTTTTGCATTTATAAAAAAAAGTCAACTTGCACATAAAAAAACTCATTTACAATTTAATTTAAAATATTTACTATTACAAATACTCCCACTTGCAAATATTTATCCCTCATTACATTTTATATTTACAACTACACATGCACACTTAATGGTGCTTTACATGACATAATCACAATCTCCTATTAACTCTATGGTTTTGAAATGCACAGTCTTCCACACACACCCTGGTACATACATGTATTTACTTTATTTCTTGTAAGTACTTGCATAAATAAATACAAGTGTAAGGCTCCCCAAATAAATATCAAATCCAAATATAATGCAGAATTCAGTCATATCATCTTTAAAAAACTATGTAACTGACAACTTCAAATTCAAATGCTCAAACAAATTGATACAAGAGCATCCAATGGTGTAAGGGAAGTCCTATATCACCCAAAAATATTCTTTCAATTTATGTTTCCTTTTGTTAGCTTTTTTGTAGATTTCTTTGCATTTCTGAATACCTTTTTCGTCATAATGTAATTCTCCACTTTTATTTTTGTTTTTTAATTTTTTCTGCTTAATTTTTTATTTTTAGCAGTTTTGAATTTGAAGGTGTTAGGAGGTAGAAATTTATGGGAAGCTTCAGGATGGAAAAATAAGCACTTTGGCAAAAGAATCAGGTCAAAATCATTCCTGGTTTGAAGGTTATTCAAGTTTCAGTTTGTGTTTTTTGCCCTGAAAAACCTTCTAAGTCTAGTTTGAGGCACTAAATGGTTACGTACAAGCCCAAAAATCGTCAGAACTATTGGAAATGGTTCTTAGCGCGTTCTTCACTCTGAAACTTTTCAATGGTTCAAATGGTTCAAAAAACGGAGTCTCGGATCAAAAGTTATGGCTTCCGGAAGTTGGTCAATATTTGGAAAATTGCCAAATTTCTAATTATGACTCAATTTTGAATTTCAAATTGTAATTTTTGGTGCCAAACTGCCAAAACTCATGATTCGAATGTTTTTTGACTTCGAAATGAAAAATGATCTATTTATGGGGGCATTTTCTGATTTTTGATAGTTTTTTGGGGAAAAGAGTTCGCATGCTACGAAAAGGGAAAATTCTGTAGTTTCTAAAATTTATGTAGCTTGCATGTATTGTAGAGCTCGAGGATTTGAGATCCTATGCATCTAAGATTTTCCTTTCTGAACAATAATAAAAAATTTCTAGTTGTTTGCATTGATTTTTGTGTCTCGGGTTTGCTCCCTCGTCACAAATTCAAATTTGAAACACAACAACCAAATTGAATGCATTCAATTGTCATATTTGAATTCCTAAATAAGAGGGGGAAAGCAACCAACGACATTCACAATTGCATCTTGTGAAAAATTATTCTCTACAAAATTCAGAGCATTGACAGACATCCTTTTCACATTCCTCCAATATCCCAAGTCTCAGATTAGTAATTTATACATTCTACTTATAGTTATTTTTAAGAACTGTGCATTTAACATTTATATTTATGTAGTTTCTTTTTACTTTGTTTTATAAGTAAATGAAAAGGTCTTTTTTGGTGATGGGTTTTTACTTTGCTTTGTGTTCATTTTCTATTTTTTGTCATTTATATTTGTCATTTATTTATCCAAATATGTGTATTTATATTTGTATGTTTTGGTCATTTGTCATTTATTTTAGGGTTTATATTTGTCATTTATTTGATATGTAACATGTAATTATGTATACACAGATACATATATATATATCTATACAAATACATATAAATACATCTATATGTACATATATATATGTAAACCCAAATTAAATGATGGAAAAGAATCAGATACCCAAAAAAAAACATGAGTTATATGCATTAGTCGAACCCCAAATGAAGTCTAATTGGGGTGTAATGTGTTTGTTTTCTGGTGCTAATGTTAGGAGATTAATATGTAGGAGTGATTTTTAATGGGCACCAAAATGATTTTATAAGGTGCTAACATGAATTAGACCCATTGATTTTTGAGCGGATTTGAATGATAAAATGGATCTAATTGCATGTTAATAGTGACACAATTAGCACTATTTTCTATTTTGCAATGTATATCAGTGATTTTCTGTGTAATTATATGTACACATACATATACATACAGATATATATGCATATGTGTGTATACATATAATTACACAGATAAATGTATACTTATATAAATTTGTGTACATACATATGTTTGTTGATGTTTATTGTCCATGGTGTGAGGTAATGACAAACATCATTCTCCTTTCTAAATGAAAAACAATGGTACTTTTGGGTTTGTTGGTTGTTTGTAGCTTGATTTCAACTTTTTTATCTCTTGCAACATTTTTCCTCGGCTACTAATTATGGCTTACAATGTATGGTGGGATCACCGCAATCATGGCACCAAGGCGTAAGGAAAAGATTAGGTGGGAGGCACTTTTTGATTAGGAGTACTGCGGGAGCGATATTCAATGTTCTAGATGTTGTTGATGAAGAGCCAACAATGAACATCAACGAGAGGTTATTTCAAAATGCATTGTGACCAATGAAAATGATGGTTTTGAACTTGATGTTCATTATAATAATGAGGTAGAAATGGAACCGCCACCGCTAAACCATGTGACAACCCCAGATCTATACATGAAAACTTGGTCTATGCATGGCAAGGAAAAATCCATTACAGATGTTGAAGACAATCGAATGTCAATTAGAGGTTTAGTAATCAAATGGGGAATCCCGCCTAGTAGTTTGTGGGCATGGCTAAATGGTGTGACATCCAGAAAAAGGAGGGGCCCACAAATAGTTCTATCTAATGAAGAAGAAGCTAAAATTGTGCAGTGGTGTAAAGATACAACTAATATTGGCCATGGCCTTCAAGTGTCATAGCTTAAGTCAATGGTGGCCCAAATGGTTGGAGCAAGGCCTAACCCATTCACAAATGGGATACCATGGAGGTCATTATAGGTTGGCTTTCGTCAAAGGCATCTTGATCTGACAATTCGAACACCTGAAGGAGTGGACACATATCAAACTATAATGCTACGCCCAGAAATAGTTTCTTCATTCTATGATTACTTGGAGGAGTTGTACAACAAACACAATTATGGGACCAACAAAATATGGAACTGCAATGAAACATATGTGCAAACTAGCAGACATTGTGCAATGAGAGTTATTGCAAAAATAGGGATGAAATGCATTCCACAATTAATTTACAAAAGTAGAGAATGGATCACTATTCTAGCTTGTGTTAGTGCAATAGGTCAAGCTATACCTAGTTACTATTTGTTCAAGTCCAAAAGGAACATTAGAAACTATATTGTTAACTGTGAGCCAAGGGCATGCATGTAAATCCAAGAGCATGCTAGGATGACCAAAGAATTATTTTTGGAATGGTTAAAACACTTTGTAAGAAATGTACTAGGAGGGGTGTCACCAACCAATAGACAACTTCTCATCTTTGATGGTCATGGTAGCCATGTGGCATTCAAAATGATCAAAGAAGCAAAGACCATGGGAATAGTTTTGCTCACACTTCTAGCACATTGCAGCCACAAATTGCATCCCCTTGATGTTAGTGTGTTCTCACCATTTAAGAACTACTTCAAACAACAATGGAGTATATGGCTCTCTAAAAATACTCAACTTGACATTGGAAGCCCGAAGAGTTGGAAACACTTGCCAACAAAGCTTTTGCACAAGCTTTGACTCCTAATAACATTGCAAGTGGTTTTAGAAGAACAAGAATTTGGCCATTAGTCAACATGAACTTGACTTGGATATGGGGCCAAGCCAAGCTTTTGTGGTTGAAAAGGAAGGAACCACATTGGGAGCAGAAACAAAGGATGATACAACTGATGATGAGGCACGGTTCATGGCAGAGGAGACTTGTTTGAGGATATCAGGTTGGAATGAGGAACAAATTGGATATTTTTTGGAAACCTTTTCTACAAGTATTCCCCCAAATCCAATAAATGAATAAGGGTATTTCCCAGAAAATATTGAGGCAATAGAAATTGAACAAGAACTAGTAGTTCAATCATATAATCAGACAACTAGAAATGAAGAGTCTCAATCTTCCATCTGAATTTCAAGATGCAGCTTTGAACCTATGGGTGCATCTTGATTTCAGTCAAGTGAATGAATGGATGTCCATGCCACCACCACCAGATGTTGTTCCTCAAGATGCCATCCATTACTTCATGATTGAGAGAAATTAGGAGGCTGAAAATGATGAAGAGGATGGAGTCGAATGTAATGACTCAAGCGATGAAGAAGTTGACTATGTGCCATGCACACAATTCAATGATCAACAACCAGTAGGCACGAGAAGCATGTTTTTGCAACTCCCAATATAATGGGTGCACCAATCATTTAGTAGAAATCACAATGGGGTCCTATGCCTTAGTAGGCAGTCTCAATTTTTGACCTTGGATTATTTTTTCAATTTGTTGAATGAGTAAGAGGCACAAAAATAAAGAAACCAAGAATTGCAACAAAGGAAAAGGGACCAAATGGTTGAAAATAAAGCAGAAAGAGAAGTAATCCTCTCATAGAGGGAGGCAAAGAGATTGGAGCGTGCTACAAAAAAATAGAAAATTGCAAAGGAGAAGCTAGGGCAGCGACATCAAAAGGAGCTTCAAAGGGAGCAAGCAAGGATTGCTCGATAGTTGAAAGAAAACCAAAAGTAGGTGGAAAGAGCAGAAAGAAATAGATGTAAGAGTACTCCTACAACTCCTCTTCCAAGACAACATCCAATTTTAATAGACATGATTAACATTTTGTCTCTAGCCTTTGCTACTCTTAGCAGCCTACAAAACGGGTCTTCTAAAGGATGCTCTCCACAGTTACAGTTCACTCCAAAGGAAAATCAGGGATTGCTTGCTTGTATAGCAAGTGCCATAAAGAACAATCCACAGTCCTTAACATCTTCTCTAGTTGATGCGGATTCAGTTGACCCCCAAGGACACACCACTTCTTAATCAGATCTGTGGATGTCTAATTAAGATTTTTTGTTGTCAACTTTTTTACCTCGAAGTGTGTTAGAGTGTTTTTTATAAAATTGAATGCTAGTCTATTGTATTGGACAACCAAAGGATACTAGTCTATTGTATTGGATAGCCAAAGGATTCTAGTGCCTAATTTTATAGAACCAAATGGTAGTTTGTTGTCAACTTATCTACTTTGATGTGTGTCAGTGTGTTTTTTGTAAGACTAAAGACTCCTTATCTTCTTTCCAACTTTGTCTTAATCATGTTTATGCTGTAATAAATTTGATTCCAGCCTAGGCATGTTTTGGGAGTTGTCCAATTTAATGATCTATCCTTTTGTGATTTGATGTAACACCCCTCCATTTTGGCTCTTTTGTTCGGAAGTTTTTTCTTTCTTATGTTGTTTCTGTTTGTACTTTGAATTTGGTACTTGGTAACTATTTGATCACAAACTATAAAGCGATGAGAATGTTATATTTTGATGTGATGGTATTTTACTCTGATGTTATCATTATGGCATGTTTTAGATTAACTTAGCAGATATTTAATTAATGATGCTTTATGTTTTTTAGTATATTATTGATGTTAGAACCGTTAGTTAGTAATTCTATATTGGTGAAGGGGATGAGATTGTACCACTCGCTTGTGAGCACCCTATGATTCTGAGATTTCCTCTTCACGGTGTGTTTTATTATATTACATATATGCATGTTCAATATACTCTTTGTTCGCAGGTTGACAGGTACAAGACATCGACCCTAGTTGATTTCACAGGTTTGAGCGTGTCCATTGGCCAATGGTATCCGATTGGGAGATAGTAGCTAGGTTTTTCGTGCCAAGTCATCACCCTAGCCATAGTGTGTCCTTGGTTTGTAGTCAGGTTTAGTTGTTTTAATGCTACTAGATACAATACATAAAGTCAAAAATTCTAAAGGTCTTAATGCCTTAGAATACAATTTCAAAAATTCAAAGCCAAATGCATGCCAAAAGTTATATAAGCCCATACCTCCAAAAGAAAAGTCTAAAAACAAAATGGTTTGGGTACCTAAGCAAAACAAAATCAAGTCAAATGAGGCATCCATGTCACAAAAATCCCAACCATCCCCTCCCATCCAAAATGCACATTCCATTCAAAAATATCAAAGTCCTAAAACCCACAAGCCAAATAAAAGTCATAAAAATACTAAGTCTATGTGGGTACCTAAAGCACTTCATCACCCATTCCTAAGCAAACATCTCCATTGCTTCCTACACCTCGTCCACATCAAAAGCTTCAAAGTTTATCACAGTGTGTGCAACCATTGGTCATGATTCCATTCCAACATACCTCTATCTTTCCATCACCCTTCACTCATTATCCTACATATCTCCCCCACCACCTTCCTATGGTCCATGCTTTTGGCTAAGCCTCCCCATTCATCTTTTGCATAAGTCCTACATAATCCACTATCTTCCCTACATAATCCACATCATAATCCATCATCTACCTAATCCATCTCCCTTTCATGTCATCCCTTACCAACATCTATGAGCATAATGGCATTTGACATAGTCCATGCAATGACATCCATCTCTAGTGGGACTATCACCTTTCATGGAACTAGACACTTCAGTCCCTCTTATCCATATTCCCCTTCTTCTATCCAAAAAGTCAAAAGGTAAAAAAAAAAGTCAAAAAAAGAAAAGAAAAGAAAAAAAGTAAAGAGAAATCCATTCGTCCAACGGTGAAAACCTGGTAAACAAGCGCCCTAGATAAGTACCATGATGAAAACCTAGCAAACAGGCGTCATGTGTAGGTTGATCTTCTATGTCACTTACACTTGGGGGCATAATGTTTTATCTATCCAACCTATCATTTTCATGTCATATCATTTCCATCCTACCTACCATCTTAGCCATCATAACTACCTATCATATTGGGTCCACTTATCCACCCTTCTCCTTTTGATCTTGATGAAGACATAGGGGAAAAATGTTGACACATGTTTTTTGGGTATCTCTTGACATATCTTATCCTTTCTAAACCAAGCCTATCATTATCCTATTGTCATAAGCTTTGTCATGAAAAATTCTAAGTCTTGTGCCTAGAATGGGGCATGTCATTCTTATGCAACATAGTCTTTGGAGATCACATCCTTGCTCTCTTATGATGCATACATCCTTTCCATCCATCCATTTATCATGAGCCTTCTATCCCTTATCCTATCACCCACCCTTGCACCTAGACTTGGTTTTCCCCTTGTCATTGGTATCTAGCACAAAGGCTACCAAATTGTCATCCATGGACACCTCAACACATGTCAAAAAGCCAAAAAAAAAAAATCATAAAATGTCAAAAATCCCAAAAAAATAAAAAATGTCAAAAATCAAAAAAAGTCAACATGTCAAAAATCCAAAAATCCAAAAATGTCAAAAAGCAAAAAAAATCATAAAATGTCAAAATCCAAACAAAAAAAAAATCATAAAATGTCAAGCAATAATCCAAATGCAAGTCAATCCTTAGTCCATACCAATCAAGTCAATCAATCTTGTCAAATTATCCAATCACATCCTTTGGTCTTGATCCTAATCTTGTCATAAACCAATCAATCAAAGTCAACTAGTCAAATAGTCAGTCATCCTTGTGTTGATCTAGGGATATGTCTTTCCCCACAATGACAACACTTTTAGTCATCATCATCAGTCAATCAATTAGTCATCGGTTTACAGCTTGACAGGGGCAATACCTTGTTTGTTTTTGTGTCATTTGTGCATGCTTGCTTGCTTGCTTGCTTGTGTGTTATCATTTTTATCTTGCATTTGTGTCAAGTCCGACTTATTCCAGCTAATATTCATATCTTGTATCTAGACAAGGTTGTATTATGCTGGGCACAAGACACATCATCACCTTGGTCCTTATACCTTGGTGCATCATGTCTAGTGTTACATCAAACATCATGGTTGCTCACTTTCTTGTAGCATAACATGTCATTCATCTTCTCCCTCCTTATCATTTCATTTCGAGAGCATACCCGTGTTTGTCCAACTCGCCTATCCTCTCGAGGGGGCATCATCATCCCATTCTTATTTCGTCATCATCCTATTTTTCTATTATCATCCATTTTTCTCTATCCATACCTTAGCTTCTTTGAAATGATGTTACTCGACACAAAGCTCATCATCTCAAACATCATCTCAAAGAGGGGAAAAATGTAGACACATAAAATTGTCCTAGGCTTGCAACTCTTAGATTATTCAACATTGCCCCTTTCATTCTTAATAATTAAATAATTTTTAATTATTTAATTATTTTCTAAAGTCATAATTCTTCTATTAATTAAATAATTTTAATTATTTAATTAATTCATTTTTATATTTATTTCTCCCTTGATTAATTAAATAAATTTTATTTATTTAATTGTGTCACTAATTAAGTCCTCTTCTTAAAATTAAATAGAATTGTTATTTATTTAATTTTTGTCCACTATATATTAAATAATTATTTTAATTATTTAATTATTCATTAGCCTTCTTTCTCTAATAAATTAAATAAATTTTATTTATTTAATTTGGTCCACTCTCTTGAATTTTGAATTAAATCATTATTTAATTCAAAATGATTCTTTTTGTCACATTCCTCTATAATTAAATAATATCTTTATTATTTAATTATTCATTGGTCACCTAAATTAAATAATTTTTATTATTTAATTTCTCCAGCAACCTCTTTGTCCGTGCCAATCTTATCTTCTAAATCAAATCTTATCTCTTGACATCTCATTTAATTTTAGCCCTTGATTGAATTATCTTATAATTCAATCTTAGCCATTCATTTCTTGTCATTGCCCTAATTTTGACCTAACCCTAGTCCATACTACAACTTTCAATTTTGGCCATTGATTAAGACATCTTATTGACATCCAATCTCAACCGTCAATCCAAATCGGACATTTCCTATAAATAAACTCTCATAAGCCATTTAGGGGGGTTGATTCTTCAAGTATCTTTATGCTATCAAAATCATTCTTGAGTCTTTCATCCCATTTTCTATCTGTGTGTTCATCTATCATCCCCATGTCAATGTTATGCTGCTGAATTGAGCAACCAACATTCCTACAATAGTCAATCCTTCAAAATCTTGCTTTCTTGAAAATTGGTTTGCATTTCCTTTGTTTATTTTCATTTTCATTCTAGTTTGTGCTTCATGGTGCTTGATAGGGTTTAGTTAATTTGTTATTTTCTACACATTTTAAATCTAATTTTCCCTTGATTACACTACCCATTTCACCTTGGTTTTTATTTAATTTCAAATTATAAAGGT
>VDFB02058151.1:0-20769 GCA_007258455.2 Sequoia sempervirens
GTATATGTATATGTATGTACGTATATATATATACATATACATATATATATATATATATATACATACGTATATACACATATGTATATATATACATATACATACATATATATGCGTCTATATATATATATGTGTGTGTGTGTATAAGCATGCATTATTATTTTGCGAAATATGTAAATATGTGAATATACATTTGAAAATTGAATAATGCATTTTATGAACTTGTAAGTTGATATATATATATTAAATAGCGTCAAAATGTTTATTTAAAAAGCGCATCATATAATATACATAGTGCAGCATATACCATGAAACATACATAGCAAAAAAAAAAGATTGTGTAGCATTTAGAGATAGCACATATATTAATAATATATTAATAACATTGCATAAAGAATTAAAATGTTGTGTAATGCAAACAAAGGTAGCACTTAAGTGAGGCACATGGGAATAAAGCAACCAAGTGTATGAGTATAATCTGGAAAGAATTAGTTAATTGATGAAGTCAAAGTGAATATCAAATGTATAAAGAACTTTGACCTGGTCTTTTCCAAAACAATAACCAAATAAATAGGGACACGTGATATATTTTGTGGCATCAAGTTATGAGTTGTGCATACCTTTTAGAAGTCTATTTTGTTTAACATCTCCAACATATGAGGAAAAGTAGGATGTGAGAAATAGTCAAGTAAGAAGATGGCTGAGAAGAGTCGACCTGTGAAACCAATAACCTGGCATTTTTTAGTGTTATTCCTGTTGCCCATTAAAAAGAGCAATTCATTCTGTGAGGTGTAAGCCGGTTGTGCATGTGTGTTCTTGATCAATGTTTTTAGCTACTACCACTCTTTTATTTGTCTAAGTCGATGGGAAGGTGGCAATCTCATGAGTTTGTTTGTAGTCATGGAGTGCTCAAGTTTTTATATAAATAAGAGAGCATTCTCCAACTTATGGTACATGCATTGAGCATTCTTGTTTTCTAATTTTTAAGAGTTATTCTGCTGCAATTCTAAGTTTAGTATTTGTGAGAATTTTAGAGAATTTGGAGAGGTTTGATTATTGCATAGTGAGAGTTTTTCAAGAGAAAAGATAGAGGATAGTGAAGGTTGTTCATAGAAGGAGTTGCAAGTTGTTTGTGAGAAGGTTGAGCTAGGAATTAAAAATTGTCAATTAGAGCTTTCTAAATACAGGCATGCTAGTTTCTATTCCCTTGTATATTTTATGTTGAAAGGATTGTATGATTTTATGACTTATTTGAAAAGAATCAAGTTGAAAGAGAGTTTAGTTGCTTTATTATGAATTTGATTATATTTTTATTTGGATAAGTATGAAAGATGCTTAATGATTCTAGTTGTTAGTAAACCTCAATAGATGGTTATATGCATATACTATATAAATTGGATTATGAGTGTTTAAGTTGTTACTATGAACTATATAAGTTAAGATTATATAGTTGTTGCCTAGCTTGTGAACACTATAATTGTATTACTTTCAAGTGATTTTATGTTAGGTAAACCTTTGAGGACAATAAGGTTAGTAATACAATGGGAAAGGTGGCATGATAGAAATGTCATCATTTTTAGGTGACAATGTTATGCAAACCTTGATTGATAATATTTATTTGATTGACTTCTTATTTCTCCTAGAAAGTGGTGTAGGAGCACCTTATGTTTTTATGTCTCCATCAAACATTTTTCTAGAAATTTGAATTTTCAAACATAAAGCATTGTAAATGGCCATGTGATGGCCCATTCAATTGTAATTCAGTCTTTATAGGTGTCTAGAAGGTCAAAAAATGAAAGTTTGTAAAAGTATCAAAAAAATGCAAAAAGTTGCTAAAAATGTAAAAGTTGTCAATAAAGCAAAAAAAGTGCAAAAAATCAGAAGATGGAGAGTCTTTGTGGGAAAATTGAAGGGATAGGTCAATGAAGGAAGTTGAAAAGGAAGTTATTAGTTGGGAAACATCTATAAAAGCTTCTAGAAGGCATGAAAAAGATCATCTTTGTATTCTTGAAGTTTTCCATCAATAAAAAGTACCATGTTTAATAGATTTCAGAGTTTCTTTTTGTTCTTCTTTAATTTGTACAGTCTGCACAGTAGTATAGGGTTTTAAATATTCTTGTTCTTAATAGTTCAGAGAGTTAGCATCCATTTAAATCTATTTGGGAGAGGTTTGTTTGTGTAGAACATTTGTTTGACTGTATTCTTTGTAATTCAGTTAGAAACCCTTAAAACAGGGGTTTTGAGAATCTAATAGGCAAATGAAGGCTACTCCACCAAATTAGGCCTTGTAGATCAGTGGATTAGGTTTAAATAGGTTGTTTTATGTTGTGTGAGTGTTGATTTGTGCAGGGGAAACAAGAATGCAATGATGGAGTTGCTGCTACAAGGGAATTTGAAGAGTTTCCTTCATGAAAAGAATGGCTCCATGGTGAAAAATGATGTGAAAGAGTACAAACAAGTTGGGAGTGAGTTTGGACAGTTGGATCAGACCTATTCAAATGTGTTTGAAGTAGTTTTTAAGTGGCAGGAGGTTTGGAGTATGATTTTCTAATAAACCCTCATTTGTAGGGTTTGTTTTGTGCTTGAAACAAGGGTTTGTAGCTATAAACCCTGGGCAGTTATTTTCATGGAGCGGGTAAAAGTTTGTGCATTCTACAGCCAAACCGACCTCTAAAGACCCATGCCTTATTTAGTGATTTGGAGTTGAATAGATGATGTTTTCTTTGAAAATATGACCCACTTTCAAAACAATTAGGCGCGGGATGCCTTAATTATTCTCAAGTGTTATTTCTCCAGCCACAAGTTCTTTCCCTGATGTATATGTTATTAATTTGCAGACCCTGAAATGGTCTTAAAGATAGGTTTTGTTCATGGAGATTCAATCAAGGATGGTTGGTATACCCACTTTTGTCATAAGGCAATGCTACAAGGAATATGGAGGTTAGAATGATAAAAACAATGAATCCAGTAAAACAAAGAAAAAAAAAACGTTTGCGAAATGCCTGGTAATTTAATGATAAGCGCTTGTCAACAAGCAACTCACTTTATGTTGGATAGGTCTGCGCAAAACTTGTTAAATTTCCAGAATGTTCTAAGCCACGGGAACCATATGGAAAAGGGTAAGTTCTTGGCTACAGTAATGGATATGATAATACGTTGTTAAGTGTGAATATGTCTAGGTTTGTTTCCAAACGGCCATTTCTGTGCCATCTTCAAGTGTGATTTTAACGCTTGGTGTTAGTTTCTGAGAGAGTAATAACACATATGTTTAGTTACTATTTTCCTATGAAGAGAGTTGTGTCAAGAGCGAAAGAAATTACCGAAGTGTTGTTTTGAATGGTTATGTTTTTCTAATCAGGTTTTGTGTTGGAATAGTCATTTTTATGATGGTAAAGGTGAATTTGAATCTGATAAAGTTGTGGAATACTAACTTGGTGAAATTGATGTTTGATAGCCTTCGGATGGCCAGAGTTTTTGATGGATTTTTTTGAATGGATAAGTGAGTTTTTGATGGATTTTTGGTGAAATGTATAGTGGATTTTGGTGATTTGTTCAATTTGATCTTCTCAGTTGAATTTGGGTTTGATGTACCCTAGATGATTGGTGTTTTTGGTAGATGCTCTTGCATCAATTGGTATTAGAGCTACCGATTCTTTGATGTAGTGGATTCCGCGATTTGGTTGATGTTGCCGCTGAGTTGTAGATTGGCTACTGTGCGCTTGATCCATCTGTTGTAGAGAGTGAAGAATTCTAAGAAGTTGTGTGTTGGCAGACAAGTTGAGGTCTATGGTCAACATCCTCCAATGGAGATTAAGTTGGGTTGGAAATAACCTATTTGGTAGGGTTGTTATTTGATTACTGATTGAAGCAAATAAGTTGAGAATAACCTATATGATCTTATCAATCATTTTATTGTTGATTATACTTTCAAATACAGTCAACTTATTGTTGATTTTATACTTTTTATGGAGTCCTATATTGATAGAAATATTCTTTTGAGGCCATTTATTGTTGAGATAATGCCTTTGGGCTGAGGTAATTTGTTGATGAGATTATACTTTTGATGAGAATCATTTATTGTTGAGATATACTCTGGAATGGAGTCATTTATTGTTGAGGTTGTTTGTGAAGTTTGGGCTATGAAGTTGTATGTGAGGTTTGAATTATGAAAGGATCATAAGTTATTCTTGGGGTTAGATAATCCAATGGAGGAGATAGGCTATGCGGGTGAATACTTTAGTAGAAAAGTCATGGTGAACATGAAATGAAAATAGGTTGTTCCTAGGGTTAGAATAACCCAATGGAGGGGATAGCCTATGCATAGAATATGTGTGGCCATAAAAAATAAAGCAAGGAAGGTGTGTGAATGGGATGGCTCTCACTCAAATTAATTGGGTGATGAATCTTTGGCCAAAGTAGTGTAATTTTCCATTGTTTACACTATTAAATCATTGCACATCTAGTTATGCATGCTAGTCTAGGATTGTCATACACGTAGGTTGTAGCCACTATATGGGAAAGTTCTAGATATGTAGGACACAACACCAAGCTCAGGAAGGCTAGTATTATGAGGTTACCAAACCAATCTCTTCATCGAAGGGTAGGGCCATCTTACCAGTTAGGTAGATGTGCAAGGGACCGCAGTGAGTTCGTGGTTGGCAGTAAAGCGCTTGAGTGATGCTTCTCCTCATTAGTTAGCGGCCAAGATTTGAAGGGGAACTACCTAGAACATATGTATTTCTATTACCAATAGAGCTCAGAGGAGCTATGTATGTATTCTTGTATCCATTTCTATGGAAGATTGTGATTGTAAAAATGTTATCTTGAGATTATGTATTATGAAATTATTACTTTGGAAAGATTGTTATATTTTGTTGAAATGAAATTAGAAATTTTGGAATATTATTATATCAAATGTGCATATTATGTTTATGTTGAAAAGAAAAAAATTATTGCTATGTGACTGGCATCATAGTTTATTCACCTTAGGTAAAAACATAGAAAAATTATTAAGTAGAAAAATGGGCATGTTACAACATGCTCATTCCTTATGGTCAAAATACCTCTATTGTCTCATCTCAACCAAGAACTAATCAACTGCTGGGGTTAAGATCCAATCCAACTCATTTGCACTCAAGATATGAAGTTATGTACAAGCTAATTGAAAAGTGGGTAGTAGTATTAAGACTTAAAGTTGACCCTCTACTCCAATCTTATGACATATCATAACAAGAAACTACACCTGGGTCCCGAATCCTACAATCAACTCCAATCTGATTATGAAAATCTATTAGATATTCATTACCCAACTCAAACAAAAGATTATCATGAGACAAATTAGCATCTATCTCAAATAAAGGATCAACAACAAGTTGAAGATTAGATCCATCCTCTTTCTAGTTCAAACTCCTACTATCTAAATGTGTCATATCATACTCCTTTTGGATGCAATCTAAATCCCTGAACTATTGATCCTTATAGAGTTTATCACTTTCCTCTAGAAGTGCCTCTTGGACACTTTCCAAAGTAAGCTTTATAGATTTAAGCTTGCTTGTAAGCTCACCAACCACTTCCCTTAATTTCTTAGTCATAGATAAGGTCTCACCTATAAACTTGTTAGCCATATCTCTATTATACATAACATGCACAAGTAAGCTTCTTTGATTTCCTCCATGGTGTCTTTCATTGTTTACAAATCAACATAGGTAACACTAAGATCATTTTGATCCCTTTGTGCATTTTGAATGATTCTTTCTACATGCATGTGTGTATTATCCAATCTAGATTAAATTTGCATCTAATTTTCATCAAACATCAAGAGTTGTCTTCCACAACTTCCCTCATGCATGTCAAGTTTTTGTAGATCTAATGCACTATTTTTATAATGCATGCAAGAATGAAAATCTTCTTCATACCTGTCATCAACCTCATCATGGTTGTTCAAAATCTTATAGACATCCTTTTGACCAACTTGAAAAAAATGTGTAGCATCGGGTCGAGGATCAAAATCAACAAGGCTATGGTTTCTATGCTCATAATCACAGCTTCTATATTTCTGCTCAAAATCAAAGCTATTATATCTTTGCTCAAAATCAAATCTCCTATGTCTTTGCTCAAAATCAGCATCAAGGAGCAATAAATCAAATTTGTGTTCAATATCATTAACATACCTTTCAGTATTATCTCCCTCAATGCCATCCACTATGCATGATGAATTAAAAATAACATTGGAATGAGAGGAAAATTCATCCCAAGATAGATCCTCATCACACTTATATGTTGACACCCCTAGTTCCCATGCGAAAGAGGGTTGATTTCTTTAATCAAAATATAAGTAGTCACAATGCTCCTCCTGATTGTTTTCCTTTTTGAAAGATTCATTCTCCATCTTCCTAGGATTGAAATCTTTATCATCATAAACTCCATAGGCTTAGTTTGGATGCCAACCCCCAAACCACCTGAAATATCATCAATGAAATAGGATGAGTGATCATAGAAAACTAATTTGGAGCTATTATCATCTTTGATTACTACAAGTGCATCAGAGAGCTCATCAATAATATCTAATCCACTAGAAACATCAAAGTAGACATTGGGCTTGGAATGATCATTAGATGAATCCATACTTGGATTCAAGGCTATGAATTTATCTTGTCCTTCATGCACAACCTTATCCTCCCTCATTGCATGCATTCCCAAGGAGTTATCCTAAAAAAAATTCACACATTCATCATGCTTTAAAGCACTCATAGTATTAGACTCTCCTGCTATAAATTCTTCTACAACTACCCACTCCTCTTCAACCTTTTGTTCAAATCTATCAATCAACCTTTGACAATATTCATCAAAAGAATCTACCTGGATGTAGACTTGGGTGTTCATACCTTGGTACCACCAATCATTAGCAACTCCTTCAAGGTGAAAAATCACATTCTAAATGGAAACTTTCTCCTCTATGGAATTGGAATAGTAATAGTATTACATCTCAAATAACCAAGCTCTAACTGAGATCTGGTCCAATCCATCAAAAGTGGAAGCTGAAGGTTTCATGAATTTTCTCCTAAGACCTCTTCCACCTGAATTTGAATGTTGTTTATGAATCTTGATGGCCATTGTGTTTTGCATTTGAGTGATATAATCACTATATGAGACTAAATTTCTAAATCCTTCATCTTGATTGGCACAAGTTTCTCTGGTGACTGCTAGTTCTTTTGTCAAATCTTCCATAGGATCAACAATATAAACCATTTTAAACTCTTCTTTTCTCCTTGTATAAATTGATCAAACCCTCAAGCTAGCAAGATCATAGCTCTGATACCACTATAATGTCCCCAATTAAATATTTTAAATAGGAAAGATATTCTTTAATTTCAGAAAATCGAGTATTGAATTTACTACTTCAAATTATGCCAAATCAACATAAGATGGTTTCCAATTGTCATATGATTCTCTAATATCATTGTAATGCCTCTTGCTAGAAAATATTTCAAATTTTATCTAATAAATAATATCACACTTAAATATTGCAAACCCTCAGCAACCATTGAAATCAGGTATGAGTTTATCTTCACCAATATGTGCAAATATAACTCAAGAATGTGAGAAACTGTCATATGATTATATTTTACTGATTTTGACATGAAAAATTCATCATATTTTCTATTATAATTTGTTGTTAAAACAAACAACAACAACAACGAAATACAAAAAATGACCCTAAAGTTACAAACCAAAATGTGGAAATGGAAAAAGTATCCCTTTTGCTTGCTTGATTTGGGAGTAACTGATGATAAATTGGACTTAATGATGCCTTGATTTAGTGTTGTGAGGTATTTTACACATTCACATTAGGTCTTGGACCCTTGCAAACTGAATAAAATGCATTTATCAATTTCTTGTAAAGGTGTTGTAAAATACTTTCACACTTCTCTAGACTTAATGGACCTATTCTTCCCCCAATTCAATGTTATAAAATGAATTTAATGGAATTATCACATTAATCTAGAAGGCTTGTAAATTAAAATTAATTCTAATCTAGTGTTGTAATGTGTCTTACACATTCACATTGGATGTTGTGCCTTTCTAGGCTATGTGGACCTCATTTTAATGATGTAAAGTGTATTTAATCACACTTTCACATTGAATTTTGTGTCCCTATCCCTAATTAGCCTCTACATCATCATTAATAGGCCCCTATGGCCCCATATTATGCATCCCAAGGCTTATTTTGATAAAAAAACCCAACTATATCATCATATAAATCTGATTTATTCACTCCCTGACAATCCGGTTGGCAAAAGAGCCCTTGTGGGACCAAGTTGCCCATTTGGGTGAATTAGTCCCATCCAGGTGGTACTAAGCCACCCAACTTGGCGACTTAGTCCCATTTGGGCTATTTTCGAGGTTCGGGCGGGAAAAATTGGATTTTAAGTTCATTTTTCCTTCTTGTCAGCCTTAGGGATCAAATTAACGAGCATTTTAGGTGGATTGTCTATAAATACAAGCCTTTAAACCCTAATTCATAACCCATTCATCATTTATCTTCCACCTCAAGTCAAGCAAGCTAGGGTTTTAGCATTCTAAGTCACCAAGATAGCTTTCTAAGACATTCAAGGGCAGATTCTTCATCTTTTGCTACAGAAAATCAAGATCTATCATCATGGAAAGTCTCTAAATTATTTCATGCTTCATTACATTATTTCTTCATTTTGGTTTAATTACCTAGAAAGGGGTTTGACTAAGGCAAACCCCCATGCCCTAACATTCAACATTTCTCTCTCTTTCATTGTGTGTTTGTAGATTTAGGTACTTTGAAGGTTTGTAAATCATTTAAGAATAAGTTACAAAGTTATTGAAGATATCTTCTTGTTGGATAGGTCAAGATATCCACAAAAAGTCACTTATAGTGCCAAAAATTGGAGTTTTAGAACTTGACACCTGTCAAGAACTGAAGTGTAGATTGAGGGCTTTTGTTTCCACTTTAGGATTTTCATAAAAGTCAAAGTGGACTAAGTCACCAACAATGGTGACTTAGTCCCATTGTACCTATTTTTTAGAATTTTCTGTAGATTTGGATACCCATTTGGCTAAAATGGGCTCTAGTATAGTTTTCTAGATCTGTGACTAAGTCGCCCAACTTGGCATAAGTGTGGGTCGTAGGCCAAAATTTCAGAATCAACAACATTTCTAGTCTTCATTCTAGTCCTCAACACATTTCGAGGTGCGCACATTCAGTTTTACTATTTTCTATTTTGTTTCATGGTCATTTCTAGGTCATTTAGTTCATGTTTGCATATCACATTGTGTTTTCAAACATTTTGTATTTCATTAGTTTTGCATTAATAATCAATATATTTTGTTAGTTTATTGCACTTAGGACATTACATTTAGGCATATTCCATTCATATTTGCATTATTCTTGAGTGGGGACATTGCCCATTTTGGCCTACCTCTCTCCCTTTAAGTGAAAAACCCTAGAAGTGCAAGAGAGAACCTAGGGTGCCAAAATCTTTATCCACACAAAATAACACCCAAAATGATGCCAAAAAAAACACAACCAACTAATCCAAACTCTAAAACTTAGAGAAACAATTTTTAGAATTGTGAAACAAGCACAAAACTACAAGCCACAAGATCAAACAACAAACAAGTACACCTTGCACGCAAGATATCTGCAAACAAATATGTGCAATATTCATCAACAAGAAAAAGTTATAGAAGAAGCTTTCAAGAAGATATGAAAGCTTCGATATTCTCCATGAATAATATTTGAGGGAAAATTACAAAGAGGGTTGAATGCTTATAAGAGCAAAGCCCTAAATGAGAAAGGGATTAGATCATGACAAGTGTCGACATCACATGAGATGAGACATAATGATCTAATATTAACTCAAATAACAAAGCAATCCCTAATTTAGCTAAAGTGTGTGAGAATAAATTAGACTAATAATCAATTAAAGATTAATTAATTATTAGCTAATGCATGATAACTCTAACATCCCCCCTTAAGATGAACTTAGGGAGTAGCTAAAAACCCTAAAAAGAATGCAAGATGGGTCCTAACAAACAAGGCCAAGTAAGGTACCCATGTACAAACATAAGATCTCTATAATGTGGAGAAATAGAGAAAACCTCATGGGAAAAACTCTACTCCAAAAAGAGATGAAAGCCAAGTGAAGGACTAAAGAAGCTTGCAAACAAGGAAAGGTTGTCCCAAAAGATAGGAACAATGGAACATCTAGAAGCATGAAGAAGTTGCAAACACTGTCGAAGAATGACTCCTAAAATGCGCAAAGAAGAACTTGCACTGAAACATATAATGATCAGGATCAAGAAGACAAGAATCTATATGAGTGCCCCCAATGACACTACTCGAATCAAATGGAAAACAAAGGAAAACACCTGGTACTAGAACATACAGATGGAAAAGGTACCAAAATTCTAAAGAACTGATCATGAGAAAATGGAAGGTCACCTCCAGAAATGGAATGCAAGAGTGTCCATATGGTAAGTGTTCCATCTCATCGAAATGCATGGGTAACTAGCCACTGCATCCACCTAGTACATAGGAACAAATATTGTATACATAGCTCACTTCAACATGAAACCAAGGCAACAATAGCACCAACAGTAGAAAGTCCCCCATAATGTTGAAAAGGGAGAGGCGTGACAGGTACACTGAAATTGAATGCCTGAAAGTAGTGCATGAAGACGAACCAAGAACATATGAAGGTGCAATCGTGAAAGTACAAGCAGATAGAAGGATGTGAAAACAAAAGTCACATACGGATGAGAAAGGTATGAAGGAAAACAAAGGAAAACATCAACCCCCATGGCACTTTATATCATAGTGTGAGTATAACAAGGCACAAAGTGATGTGCAAGATCCCATAATACATGTGCAATACAGAGGCACTTTATCTTAGTGCATTTACAAAATCATAAATACATGCGATGTGAGCCCATAAGGTCCAAAAAAGGACACAATCTGAAAATGCAATTCTCTTACAGAAAAAATAGGAAATTGGTAGCACCATGACAAAGTACACGAAAAAACATGCACTTAAAAAAAATGGCACCCAAAAATGTGTCTGGATACAGAAGATATGGCCTATCAAAGTTTCCAAAATGAGAACTGAACAGTTACAACACTGAGAAATTTTTTTTTGGAAAAAACCAAAATTCAAAACTAGAAAATACCTTCACCATTACAAAGAGCACGAAATTTCACCCCATTTCAAAAAAAAATTCACGCAAAAAGACCACCGTATGGCTGAGATATGGCCTCTAGAAGTTGAGGTGCAAAACGGAAAAGCCCAATGGAGAGGGGCTAAGCAAGGGGAAAAAAAGAACGCCAAATTTTTCAAAAACACCTCTAGAAATAGAGGCCCACCAAATATAGTGTGTTGGGAAAAAAAAATCTCCAGGTAGGCTGCATTTACATTATTTTGCAAAAAAAAAATTGTAAAAATTGACATGTTTTTATTTTTAAAGTGAAAAAAAACATAGAAAAACTAGGGGAGAGGGGCCCAAAGTAGGGCAGGTCAACTTTGCAGGTCCACGTGGCAGTCCATGTGGACCCAAAAAAACTAAAAATTTGCTAGCCACATCACCCTGCCACTCGTGCATTGACCCATATATATATATTTAAATCAATCACCGTGCCACCTGTCAAACACATTTTAAGCCAACATGTCCAAAACTAGATGATTTTCCCCTCTAGCTGAAAGTGGGGCCCACCTGCCTCCTTAATTGGTGAGCACATCTACGTACAGTAGATCGGATGGCCACGTGTACACGACAGCCTCACCACCCTCTACCAAAAAAATAGTGCATTAAACGCTCGCCGCCTCCTCCGTTTCCTCCACTAACCAACTTTCCTTACATGTCACCTCGCATTTACTTGGTCTATTTGGCATGTTAATTAGAGCTCAAGGTTCATTCAATACTCTACATTCTCACATTTCCCACTCACTATCATTCATTTCTTTTGCAAACATTCTCAACTGTTCCTTTTGTTTGTCGTCGAAATTAGTTCGGCTCTCCACACTTCATTGTTTGACCCTTCATGCTTCCTCATTCGGCTCTGCACTCTCGATAGCTTCCGACTGGTATTCAGGTGAGGTTTCTAACCTCACTTGGCCCCTACCGTTGTCTTTGAATGAATCGGTATTCTACCATGCACTTTGTTTTTGCAGAACTTTTCATTTCAACTTTTGTGTTTGAGAAAGATTGCCTTCATTTAAATGTGGGGAGGGTTTAAATTCTTTTATTTTCCTCTACACACGACCATGCATGATTTTTAGCCTGCATTGTGCGTTTCAATATTTTGTGTTATTCATTGCACAACATTGACTATGCTTTTCATATTTTCTTACTTACATGAAATATGAAATGGGTTTCACTGGTTTAAAATGGTTTTTCATTACTATTACACTTGTTTGACAAAATATGGAAAGGGTTTGACTGGTTTTCAGCCATGCACTTGTTTTTGTGCTTTTCATATTTGCTTACGCGAAATATGAAATGGGTTTGACTGGTTTAAAATGGTTTTTCATTACTAGTAGGCTCGTTCGAGGAAATATGGAAAGGGTTTGACTGGTTTTCAGCCATGCACTTGACTTCGTGTGCTCATCATTGCACAAACTTTAAATATACAATTTTCTTTTTACATTTGTTTGTTATTCCAAAATACGGAAATGGATACAATATATATGCTTGTTACTATGAGATGTTCATACGGTTTTAATGTTTATCATCTCAAGGGTTTCTTCCATGCACTTGTATTCATGTCTTCCTCAATGCACCGACTTTAACTTTGCAATTTGCTTATAATATTCTCATGTTATTCCGAAATATGAAAATGGTATGACTAGTTTTCATTTCCAAGATATTCTAGCATGTTTATGTATTATTTTGTTCTTCCATGCGTAATAGTTATGTATGCAAATGCTTTTTTCATTTCATTAGTACTACCAAACATGGAAAGGGTTTCAATGGTTCAAAATTAAAGGGTTTTCTCTTTCACAATGCACACACTTTAACTATGTGACTTCCCTTTACTATTTGTTTCTTATTCCCAATTATCTAAATGGATACAATATATTCGCTTGTTGCTAGGAAATATTCATACGGTTTTAATGTTTATCATTTCGAGGGTTTATGCCATGCACTTGCTTTCGTCTCTTCCTCAATGCATTGACTTTAACTCCACATTGCTTATAATATTCTCAGGTTATTTTGAAATATGAAAATGTTATGATTGGTTTTCATTTCCAATATATTCTGCCATGTTTATGTATTTTTTTGTTTTTCCACGCACAATAGTTATGTCTGTGAAATGCTTTTTCCATTTCATTGTTACTATGAAACATTGGTAAGGCTTTCACTTGTTCAAAATTACAGGGTTTTCTGCCATGCACTTGTATTCCTCTCATTGACAATGCACAAACTTTAACTCTTCAATTTTCCTTTAATATTTGTTTGTTATTCCCAAATATGAAAATGGATTCGCTTGTTTTTCATTCTGAAGTTAATCTACCATAAAAATTTATTATTATGTTCTTCCATGCACATTTATCTTTCCATACATATACTTTTTTTCATTTCAAAGCTTCTCTTCCATGCAATTATATTATTTTGCTCTTACATTTATATTTATCTCTCCTTCTCTCCCTCTATATATACATATTGTGCATGGAAGAACAAAATAATACATAGACATATATATATATATATATATATCATTGTGAATTTGCCAGTAAGCTATGGTCCATGTTTTTTAATAGATGGAATTTGGACTGGATTATGCCTAATTGTATCCCTCGACTACTAGAGTGTTGGTGGGCGAAGATTAAGAGTATGGGGCTTAGGTTGATATGGTCTACTGCCCCAGCAATTATTGTTTGGAATATCTGGCTCGAACGAAATAGGAGGCTTTTTCAAAATAGGCACAGAGTGGTAGAAAGCATTTGGGACAGGGTGGAATGTTCTTTTTCTGAGGCTAGGGAGAAGGAGTGGGGGGATGCGTGGCCACGTTTTCATTGGATCCTTTTATCTCTAAAGGACCCCAACTTGGGGCTAGTTCCTGTGGTTTGGATCCCCCCTGATCTTGGGTGGATCAAGCTCAACTTCGATGGCGCAACTAGGTCCAATCCTGGTTGGGCTAGAGGCGGTGGCATTTTTAGGGATCATCTCGATTAGTTAGTTGGTGCTTACGCCTTGGATTTTGGGGTGGACTCTAACAATAGAGCTGAGGTGTGTGCACTACTATGGGGATTAATGATTGCTAGGGATAAAGGATGGAAGAAGTTATGGATTGAAGGGGACTCAAAGTTGATCATTAATGCTCTTGGGGAATCTGGACTGAAGAATTGGAGACTGGAAGCCATTATATGGAGTTCGAGGTGGGTGGCTATGGGTTTGGAATAGATGAAAATCTCTCACATTAAAAGATCAGGGAACAAGGTTGTGGATTGGCTTACAAATTATGGGGTTTCGATGGAAAAAGAAAAGGATTC
This sequence comes from Sequoia sempervirens, assembly GCA_007258455.2. Lineage (NCBI taxonomy): Eukaryota > Viridiplantae > Streptophyta > Pinopsida > Cupressales > Cupressaceae > Sequoia > Sequoia sempervirens. The sequence goes on from VDFB02058151.1 coordinate 14,517, forward strand.
AAGAACTGTGCAGTGGTGGAATGACTTTCCTTTCCCTTTGATTAGGGTGCTTCAAAGTGATCTCATGGCTATCACGGGCAGGTAATTGTCTGGCTCGTCCTGGCTTTGTTTTTTGTGGGGCTTTGTTTTGTTTGGCTCAGTGGGCTGCTGGGTTTTTTTACTGGGAGTTTCTTGCTTTTCTTTTGTATATGGTTCCTAGACCTGAGCCAGGTTTTATTAATCAAAAAATATATATATATATATAAATTTGAATATATATTTATATATATATATATATATATATATATAAATTTGAATATATATATATATAAATTTGAATATATATATATATATAAATTTGAATATATATATATAGTGCATGGAAGAACATAATAATACATACACATATTTGCATGCATACCTTCATCCTCCATCTAATATTGACCTCCCCACTAATCCTAATCCTCCACCTACTTATAGTCCTCCATTCATTCCCAACCAAACATCTAATAAGATAAGTAGGAGTCATATGCTTTTACAGGCACTTTAATTGAACAACAAACAAAGCATACATCTAATTAGGTTAATTGTTTAAGAGATTGTTACTAGGAAATTTGTTTTACATATTTATGTTCGGCTCTTCACGTTTCATTGTTCAGCTCTACACTCAAGAAAGCTCCCTTTCTCTTTTAGTTGAGGTAGATATGCCTATACCATTGTATTTCCTTTTGACAATGTTTAACCAGTGTTTTTCATCTCTCACTAAAAAGATTTGTTCGAAGCCATTTCAATTCAAATAATAAAATTTAATAAATTGAGATCATGCATTAGTTGAATAAAAATAAACTGTTCATGCACATTAAAGACAATTGCATTACAAAGTGTCATCAATTGCATTACAAACTATTCATAAAAACCAAGCATTGAATTGTAAACTTTGAAATTACATATTAAAGAAAAGAAAAATGTATATTTATATATTTCTATACATATATATATATGTGTGTGTGTGTGTGTGTGTGTGTGTGTGTGTGTGTGTCTGTATACATATATGTATGTATATATATGTGTATATATATACATATATATATACACACACAAGTACATGGCTCAATACCCTCTAATTGTCAACCAGTGAATCCCATTGCATGGTATAAAACCCTATAATAACACAATATAATAAGGTTGTTGTTTCAGGGTAGTGTTGTGTGCAGGAATTGGAGACAAGTGTGGACAAAGAGGGGTCTAATGTAGCAAACCGCATAGAACGCTGTTGGAGAAAAATAATGCTTGAATGAGGTGAACCTAACAAAAAACATGAATTCAGATTGGGTTTTACCTCCAGGGTAAAACATATGATTCTATTCATGTTTTTTGTTTGGGTTCAACTCATTGAATCTGGTGTATTGCACATGAGGGAATGTGTTTCGACCATTAATCGCTCACCTCCTCCTTTGTTTCATCCACTAACAAACTCTCCTTACGTGTCACTTCACGTTTACTTGGTTTGTCGGGCATGTTAATTGGAGATAAAGGTTCATTCAATACTCCACATTCTCGCATATCCCACTCACTCTCATTCCTTTTGTTTGCAAACATTCTCAATTGTTCATTTGGTTACTTACCCATACATGTGTGGCTCTCCACAACTCATTGTTCGGCTCTGCACGCTTCATTGTTTGGCTTTGCACTCTCGAAAGCTCCCTTTCTCTTTGAGGTGAGATTTTTTACCTCACTAGGCCTCTACCACTACCTATATATAATAAAATTAACATGCATATTTTATATATATACACACACACACATACGTGCATACAAACATACATACATACGTACACATTGTGTATGTATGTATGTATGTATATGCATTTATGTGTGTATATATATATACATACATATATACGTACATACATGCATACATAATGTGTATGTATGTGTGTGTGTATGAATGTGTGTATGTATGTTCACATTGGGTTTTTCATTTAACTCAATATATGGGGTTTCAACTTACAATACTTATGAATGTGAAGACATTTCGGTTCAATTTCATGGTTTTCTTTTTAAGGCATATGCCAGGGAATATATATCAGTTCTATGCACTATCAATGTTTTCCACCCAGCACCCTCTATCTCGGTATTTGGGGTTTCAACTTGCACTATTTATGGATGTCAATGCATTTCAGTTCCATACATTGTGATAGTTACACCATATCATGTTGGTATATATGTATAATTCATGTACACATGTTCAATTTGATTGCTCAATTGGATTGTGCAATTGCTTTCTTCAATTTGATGGTTCCATTTGATTGTTCAATTGCATTGCACAATTTGATTGTTCAATTGCGTTGTTCAATTGGATTGTTCAATTGCATTGTTCAATTGGATAGTTCAATTTGATTGTTTAATTGCATTGTTAAAAGTTATTGTTCTTTTGGATTGTTCAAATATATAGTTCTATTGTTCTATTGGATTGCTCAAATATATAGCTCTATTTGATTGATCAATTGGAATGTTCAATTTCATTATTCGATTGGAATGTTCAATTTCATTATTCGATTGGAATGTTTAATTTCATTGTTCACTTCCAATGTTCAATTCAATTGTTCATTTCAATTGTTCATTTCGATTGTTCAATTTGAATGTCATATATGTCATGTTCATTCCTTAGCAGTTATTTGTTTCATTGTTTTAGACATGCTGGTATATTCGATTGACACTTGTTATAAATTTTTGTCTTGTTCAATCTTCTTCAATGGGGTGCTATTTCAATCCATTATTGGCTTCTTGATGGTGAATTGCATGACAAAGGTAAACACAAAATGATACTATACATTCTTATTGTAACTTAAACACTTTGGTTACTACACTTTTCTTATTTATGACTATATTCATATATGTTTGCAGGATTTAGTTCAAGAATTTCATCAAAGCATTGCTCATCTCCAATTCATATAGGTGAGGTTTTTAACCTCACTAAAGCTGCACCATTGTCTCCTATTATTCCCTTTTCTTTCTTGTTTTCGGTTATTTGTTTTGTTATGGGTGTGCTGTGTTAATTAAGGTGAATGTTATTATTTATTTTGTTGCTAATTTTGAACAAATTTTTTAAAGTGTTTATTTGATTGTCCTTAGATTGAAGGTTCTTTTCGTTCTAAGTGCATCGACAATGTGCTCCATGATGTTTATGGCCTGTATGGTGTTTATGAACATTTCCAATACTTGTGTTCATAAACACACTCAATTTGTCAAGGAAAAATATGGTTCTCTTCATGCATCACTGTGACTTCAATTAGGATAAATTCTTTCATTTAATTTCTATGTATACATACACTATAGCTTTCAATCTATATATCAAGCCATGTATGTATATATCTAGATATTTGTATATATATATATATATATTTATATATATACATGGCATATATATATATATAGATATATTTATATGTATATATATATAGATATATTTATATGTATATATATATAGATATATTTATATGTATATATATATATATGTAGATATATTCATATGTATATATGTGTGTGTATATGTATATGTATACATATATACATAGATATATATACATATATATGCAGATATATATATATATATCTGTACATACATATATGTATATGTAGATTCACATTCATATATAGGTAGGTGCACTTTCATATATATATATTCATGTACATACACATTTAAATCTTATTTACATACATATTGTTCTATACATACATGTGCATTTGTATACACATAGATATATATGTACATACATATTGACATAGAAATACATCTAAATACGTATGCACACGCATACATATGTACATCCTTATGCACATAGATATATATGCTTATATGTATGCACATATAAGCTCTACATATATCCTCGAAATCACATCCATCTCTACCATTCACAAATCAAGACTGGACTGTAATGTACCGAAACAAATATCAAATTGAGGTAAGACATACATACATGTTATTATTTGTAGAGGTATAGCCTAAAAGTAAATTTCAATTGAGCTACTCATATAGAAAAAGGATATATAAGATTATTAGCATTGAATATTTATTATTTGTCATTGCATAATATGGGATAGACACGAGGAGCTTGATATATCAATAAAATTTAGAAAACAAATGTTTAGCTTTAAAATGATATATATTGAACATATAAAGTGTCATGTTACTTTGTTGAATGAAATTGCAAATTGTAGTAGGAAAAAGGCTATGATGGATATACAATTTATAGAGCGACTATTATAGAAAAAATGAGGTTCTAAAATTATGTATCTCTATGACAATGACCTCTTAATTTAGATGCATAACTTTCAATTCATACCAATTGATGTAATTGGAAATCTGTACAATAAGAATCTTATTGATATTATTGGAATTACTTTATCTATGACTAAAAGCTCTACATTGAGATGACATGGAATTGATTCCTAGGAAGAATCTTGACATCACACAAAAATGTCAAGCTTCATTAATCATGTTACCTCACTGGTAGATATGTGTGAAAAGGAATGAATTCAACTTCAACACATGCAAGTGTTGTCACTTGTGTAACCTAATTTTCTATAAGAATTCCCCTCCCCCCCTCTTTCAAACCTTATACAAAACACATATGTTTAAACTTGATATTTATCCCACAAGTTGTCATGTCTATATCTAAATCAAGCCCTCATGTCTATCCCATATTATCATATTTCATGATGTGGCATCATATATATGTTGATATGATATATAAGGTCTAAAGCCCCTCATATCTATCCCATAGTATGTTCAATTATTAGCATAGACTGTATCGTATGAAATGTTGTATAAGATTATCAACATTGAATATTTTTATCACAAATGTATGATAGATATTATAAACATAGCAATTCTGGTAAACAAAATTGAAACAAAATATTTGCATACAATATATTTTTGAAATGTATATTATAAGACAACCATAAAAAGGTATTGACATAGTCGTCGATGGGACCGACAGTAGATCGCCTTAATATGCAAAGTCAACCAAGGTTTAGTTCAAAATAATAAACAAATTTAGTTCACATTTATAAACAGATGCAACACAATGAAAATGGCATCCACATCTACTACCCAAAAAAACCTAGATATAAGGCACTGTTTCAGTTGGTCGCACCCAAACTCAGTCGAATGCTCCAAGGAAAGAATCTAGAGATGTGTTCTTGTCTCCTGCTGCTGCATTGAGACTTGCCATAAATTGATTTGCATTTGCATTTGTCAGTTGTGTGAAACTTTCATTTGAGGGCGTTAGTGGTGAAGAAGTTTGGCCAAGTGGAAATTGAGTGCAGCTAACTTGAGATGACTTGGGACTAAAACACACATTGCCTGTAGAAAACAGAGGGATGTTATTATTGGTAATATCTTGAAAGTAACTATGGTTATCAGATAAGGGAGTTGCAGGACTGCTTAAGCATCTATCTCGCATCAATGCTCTATGGGAAAAATCCCCCTTTCCTTATTCTCTTGTTATTTTTGTATCCTCTCTTGCTCCTTCTTTTGCTCTTTTTCCTTTCTTTGCAACTATTTTTGCTGCTCTCTTTCCTTGCGCTCAATTTCTTTTGTTCCTTCTACTCCAAGGCCAGAATATGTGTTGCCTTTTTGTCCTCCATTTGTTGCCTCTTTCTGATTTTCAAGTCTTCCAATTCTTTTTTTCTTCGTTCTTGCTCCATTATGAGAGTCATGTAACTGTCAACAGTCAACAACTGAGACTGTTGACTCACCCGAAGAGCACCACCAACATAATTTCTCATTCTTCCATTCACTTTGTGACTTGGCAGCTTAGGGAAGTTACTAATCCAAGAACCACTATTCGTTTCAATTATTTCATTGACTTGGGAGTCAGTAAACTCCACCTGGTCCAGTGTAGCCTAACTTTCATTGCTCAAATATGCATAATAGTGCACTGTTTGTTCTAGAGGTGTGGGTGTTGGAGATGGGAATGTGAAATCCTCCATGTCTTCTTGTGTAGGCTAGTTGTCCATGTCCTCAACTTTTTGCTTTGTACCTTCATGCACTTGACTATCCATTGGAGTGTGCAATGTTAAATGTGAAAGTTCATATGTTGAAACATCAAGTCTCGATAGACTAAGGATGTTCTACAGTGTAGAAGCATCATCGGTGTTAGCAATGTCATACATCTCACTGGGACACATGTCATTTATGAGAGCATTAGAATTGAGGGACCATATCCCTGTCCTTTTAAAGCCAACTTTTATTTTGGATGGAGTCAAA
>VDFB02058152.1:0-22848 GCA_007258455.2 Sequoia sempervirens
CTACTATGTATGGCAAGGTTGATAAGGTTAAGGGATACAAGCTTGAACATGATATCCTAATCCTTGATCCAAAGGATTTTGACATAATTCAGGATTGTCACTAAGGAAAATGAGCTAAGAGCACAACTAAAAGATTGTGGTATTGAAAAAGAGGATGATCAATTGGTCTTCAACTTGTTGGACAAGCTTCTAATTGAGTATGCAACCTTTGTTTCAAGTTTTCAGACTCAACCATTGACAATTAGCAACTTTAAGTCACCATCTTTTGAGGCTCTCACCGATCTTTTCATTCTTGAGAAAAATAAGTTGATGAAAATGGGAATTCTCAAGTCTTCAACTTCAAAAGCATTGGTGGTCAATCATGGAAACAACAAGCAAGGCAAAGGGAAGGACCAAAAGAAATCTTCACCAAAGCCACAAGGAGAGAACAAAAAATCCACTCCCCCACAACAAGGCTCATCATCATTTTCTTCAAAAAACAACAATTCAAGCAAGAAGGAGAGACCAGCATGTGCATATTGCAAAAATATTGGTCATGAGGAGCACCATTTTCATGTTAAGCAAATCGATAAGTTGAAAAACATCCTTAAGAAGAACAACATCAACTTTCCAAATGCATATCAGGAGAAGGACTCATCTCCTTCCACTTCTACTTCTAAGGGAAAAAGTACAACTCTCATGGCAACAACATCAAGCTCATCTCCTTCTTCATCATCTCAACATGATAAACATAAGGGGAAAGCATTTCTTGCAGTTGCAAATTCCAATTCAGATAGGTGGATCCTTGATTCAGGAGCTTCACATCATATGACTTCTTCCAAGGATATGTTCTCTTCATTTTATTCTTGTTCATCACCACCCATTTTGATGGCCAACAACACTTCTTTGGAAGTTTGTGGGAAGGGGTCTATTGACATTAAAGGTGGAGCATTTAATGATGTTCTATGCATGCCTACTTTGTCAAGGAACATCCTTTCCATCTACCAAATTACACATAGTGGTACAAGAAAGAGTGTAGAGTTCACACCATATTTTTTCATTATTCAGGATTTGCATAGTAGGGCTCTTGTTGCAGTTGGGGAGGTTGATAATCATTGTCGGTTCTACACCTTCTCATATTTTTCTCCTAATGATGATTCAGTTCACCCTAGTATGGAAACACTTGAGGAGAATGAGTATGGTTACTTGAATCTTGGAGTTCTCACTAGTCCTGAGGTTCTTGAGCCTATTGTTGATATTCCATCTCCTACATTGACTGATGCACCTGATGCTACTTGTGTTCTGATAGTTTCAGTTCCTTGTGATTCAGTGCAATAGTGCATACCTTGTCTTCTAGCAGCAGTTTCATGGGATGATTACTTGACAGACATTGGCAGCTTGTTTGTTGAGTCCTACATTGCAGATTTGGAAGACACACTTGATTACTTACATCTTCTCTTTGATGAAGGTGATTCTTCTATAGTTGTTGTTAGGGAACACTCTGACCCTCCTCTACATGACCAATCTTTCGAGGTTGATGTGATTGTGGATGCATATGTACAACAGTTGGAGTAGGCCACTTTCTCTCTTGAGGAGACACTTGCGTCTTTGGAGTATGTTCTACCTTCATCCTTGCTAGATCTTGAGTTGTATTTTTCAACGGATGAGAGTGTTGTTGCAAAGGGTTTCTCACAGGTTTCAGGAAGCGACTACACTGTCACCTTTGCACTTTCCATGGTAGCTTCACATGGTTTGGGAAAGGCATCTTTCAACATCAACACAGGGAAATTTGAGAAAATTTCAAAGACTCCTTACATTTTGAGGGTTCTTCCTTCTTCACTTGTGGATTGGGGAGACTTCATTCATGCACCTTTGGTATTGTTTCTTCCTAAGGGGAGGAACGTTGTTTGACACTTTTGGAGTAGCTTCTTCATTCCTTCTTGAGCATTTTCCATGGGTGAACATTGTACATTGAGGGGGGCTGCCTTGTCTCTCTTCTTCTTCTCTTTCATGGGGGGAATTTTTCCTCACATGGGGTTTTTTCCTTCTCATGCTGTGTTCATAAGCATTTGTATTTCATCTCTCTTTTGGGGGGTAGTTTTTTCCCACTGGGTTTTTCTATCTTTCCTCGATGTGAGAGATTGAATTGTATTTTTACATGGGTACCTAACATGGCCTAGTTGTCGGGACCCATCTTGCATCTTAGCTTGCATGGTTAGCTTGAATCTTCATTTCCTCAGTTGCACTTAAGGGGGGGTGTTGGTGTAAATAAGTATTTTACTTATTACACTTTACTTAAGCTTACTTAGGGAATGCATAACATTATAGGTTGTACTTGTGACACCTAGTTATTTGCATCTTGCATCTAGGTTTGTGCATACATTGAGAGATGTGACTTGGACACTTAGGGAAGTGTGTGTAGGAGAAATTCCACTCTTTATGGTGTGATCTAGTTATCACCTTTTTATCTCCACCTTTCATGGCATGATAATTCCACTTTGGTGGGTGATCCACCTTTCATGGAATTATCTATTATTTCTTTCTACCTACCCTACACATGATTGGGACACTTGTCTCATTCATGGCCCTTCATTGTGTCCTAGCTTTCCTTTATAAGCAAGCCTTGTACATGCTTGCAATCAATCTATCTTCATTTTACATCTTCATGCATATTGAGAATACAATCATCATATTCTCTCATCTTGTCTCTCTCTTTTGTGCTATGTTTAGTCTCTTGATCCTGTTGTTGCTTTTCATAAGTTCTTACAGTAAATACTAATGTTTGTGGTCCAACTAAGACCAGAAGCCTAAATGGTGACAAATATTTCATGTTGCTTATTGATGATTACACTTGAATGACATGGGTTGCTTTTCTCAGAGAAAAGAATCAAGCCTTGGATAGGTTTAAGATATTCAAATCAAGAGTAGGAAATGAAGTAAATATGAAAATAAAGTGTTTGATATCTGATAGAGGTGGTGAATTCACTTCTAATGAATTTAATGCATTTTGTGAGAAGCATGGAACAAAAAGACAATTTTCTGCTCCAAGAACCCCACAGTAGAATGGAGTAGTTGAAAACACTGTAAAATTGAGGAAGTTACTGACACATTGAAAGAGTCAATGTAATCAGTGTATGTTGGAGAAGCCAAACATATTGTTGTTTGTGATTTCTTAATAGAGTTAAGATCAGGCGCAATAGCACAAAGACGCCTTTTGAGTTATGGACTGGTAAGACTCCTACAGTGAAATATTTTAAGGTATTTGGAAGCAGATGCTATATTAAAAGAGATGATGAAAATATTGGAAATTTTGATGCTAGATGTGATGAAAGAATATTTCTTGGATACTCTACTACTAGCAAGGCATACAGATATTTTAACAAAAGGTTGAGAAAGATCATTGAAAGTGCTAATGTGAAAGTTGCTGAAGACATACACAAAACCCTATTGGGGATAAAAGTGAAAGTTGGGCACAGTAGTCCTATCTGGACATGCCTAAGAAAATAGGATAAGGAAGAAGAAAAGAAAGAACAAGAAGGTGGGAGAAAATGAGCTGAGACATAACATTAGGGCTCTAAATATGGAAAAGAATCTGTCTGGAGATGGAAATAATTGGGAGACAAAGAGTGAAGGAGTCAATGAAGATAAAAGGAAGCCGAGAGTTGCAGGTAGGAGTAAATTTATTTTACTCTCTAAAATAAGAGAACCCTAAATCTATAAAAATGTGAGATGAAAGAGTTGGATGAGGAATATGAAGGGAATTACAATAGATAGAAAAGATTAAACATGAATAAGTCCCTAGGCATGTGAGAAAAAATGTGATTTTCTCAGAAGTGATTGTTCCACAGGAATAAAGTTGAATGAAAGGAAATGGAGTAAGTAAAGGAATAAGGAAAGATTGGTGTGCAAGATATTCACAAAGTTGAAGGAATTATAGATTTTTGAAGAAACGTTTCCTCCTGTGGCCCCAGGAATGGAAGCTATCATAATGTTTTGGCATTTCTACCTAGGACTTCAAAGATACATATTAAGATGGATATTAAAGTCAACTTTTTTTTTTTGAATGATGGTGAGGAGTTGGAGGAAGAAGGGTACATGGAGCAACCTGAAGGGTTCCAGTTGTCTAACAATCCAGACATGGTTTATAAATTGAAGAAAGTGTTGTATGGATTGAAGCAAGCTCCTAGAGCTTGATATACAAGACTGGACAAATATCTGACAAAGCAAGGATTCAATAAAGGTTCTGTTGACAACAACCTCTACTTCAAAGTGCAAGGTAATAAGATGTTGATTATAGTTTTTTATGTTGATGATATCATTTTTGGTGGAAATGATGGCAAGTGTAAAAAATTTGCTAAAGAGATGTAGAAAGAATTTGAGATGTCTATGATTGGTGAATTGAATTTCTTCCTTGGTTTACAAGTGAATCAAACTGATAAAGGGATATTCATTGCACAATCTAAGTATGTAAAAGAGTTGTTGAAGAAGTTTGGGATGGAGGATTCTAAACCTGTTTGTACCCCTATGGTAACTGAATGTAAACTGAGCAAGGATGATGAATCTACTAAGACTGATCAAAGAAAATACAAATCCATGATTGGTGGACTATTGTACCTTACTGCTACTAGACTAGATATTATGCATGCAGTGTGTTTAGTTGCTAGATTTCAAGAAAATCCTAGAGAAGCACATCTTATAGCTATAAAAAGGATATTTAGATATCTTAAAAGAACACCGAATTATGGAATTTGGTACCCTAAGAGCAATGATTTCACCTTGAGTGCTTATACAAATGCTGATTGGGTTGGATGTGTAGATGACTAGAAGAGTACTAGTGGTGGTTCTTTCTTTCTTTTTAGAAGATTAGTTTCATGGTTGAGTAAAAAGAAAGACTCAATTTCTTTATCCACTACAGAGGCAAAATATATTGATGCAGCATCCTATTGCACACAATTTTTGTTGATGAAGCAAACTCTAAAAGACATTGGTGTGGTATGTGATTAGCCTATTTCTATTTTTTATGATAATACAAGTGCAATAAACATTTTGAAGAATCTGGTTATACATTCAAGAACAAAGCGCATATCTATCAAGTATCATTTTCTAAGACAAAAAGTGTTGGAGAATGAGGTTAGATTGGAGTATGTGACAACAAAGGAACAAATTGTAGACATATTTACTAAGGCTCTTCTGAAGGATACTTTTGAGCATCTTAGGGAGAGGTTAGGGGTCATTGGCCATCCTAACTAGGTGCACATGAAGGTTCATCAGTCTAGTGAATTCACTGCTTCTTTATTTATCTAGACTAATAGATGGGTCTACTCTACAGGGGGAGTAGAAAAGGTTTTCATTGTTGTAGGATGAGTGTACTCCTAAGGGGGAGTAATTATAACAATTGTTTTTTTCCATTGATGTCAAAGGCGGAGAGAAATTCATGTGAAAAATAGTTGCAGAAGAAGAGAAGGTGTTCTCCCAGGGTATTGTACAAAATTTTGTCTTTGATATTTTTTCACATCATTTGTTGTCATAAATGACAAAGGGGGACATTGTCACAAGTATGGGATAGTTTGGTGGTGTTGTCATTGATGTTGTCATTAATGTCAACATTGTTCAGTATGTTGCAGATTGTACATGTATAGTTGAGATGCTATTGAGATATCCTATGAGTTCATGGAGCTATCTTATATGGATGTAAATGTGTTGCGATGATGAGTTTCCAAGTACTATTGAGAAAATTAATAAAGAAGAGAATTTAGAGGGATGAATGTGTTCAGATTGTGCTCTAGTATGTGCTCTACATTTCTCCTGTGTTGATCCTATGCCTATACTATCCTGAAGTTTTCATTATGGTAATCTGATGGTGATATATTATGAGTTTCAACTTCTAGTAAGATGGTACATGAAAGTTGTGTCCACCGGTATGTGTGTTCTATTGGCAAAGTCAGTGTTCTATAGACTAGGACAAATATTTTTTCTCTCTAGTCCTTTGTTGTTTCATTTCAGATCTTGCAGATCTGGCATATGTTTTGTGAAGGTCTTTTCTATGCTCTGGAAAAGAGGTTTGAAGTTTTTTTATCCATAAATCATGTTTCAATATTTTTGTGTGTGTCTACATAGTCTGGATAGAATAGTGAATGAATTTCAGTGATTGAAGCCTATTTTTTTTTCTACAGATGGTTATGAGATGTATTCTTATCCATATGGAAGCATGTTGTGGCGTTCACATGTCATTATTTTGTTGGGAAGCATGTGCATCAATTTTCTTTTGTGTTTTCATTAGGTTTGGCTGACCTAGTGTTTACACTTCATTCAAAGAATAAAATTTAATTGAGGAAGCATGTAGAAGATTCAAGAAAATAATTTTATTGATCCACTCTTATTCCTTTCCACTGCAGGAATTTTGAGTTGTCAACCTAATTTGAATTTATAAAATGGGTTATTTGTGGCCAACCTTGGTAAATGATTCTAAGGTTGAGAATGGTATAAAATCAAGTCAATTTGTGAAGAGTTGTATGCTAGTGTGATGCAAAGTGATGAAAGTGTGCCACAAATCATAAGAGAAGAAGTGTGTGTAAGTGAGTTGTGATAGCAGTTTTCAGTGAGCTGAAGGTTTCTGTAATCCTTTGAATATTGCAGTGGTGGATCTTTTGTTCTCTTTTGTATCTGGAGGCAGTAAGCCTCGCTATTGGACAATGAGTCCTTTGTAGGGAGTGAGCCTTTGTACTTGGACAGTGAGTCCTTTGTAGGCAGTGAGCCTTTGTACTTGGACAGTGAGTCCTCTTTTAGGTAGTGAGCCCTTGATAATGAGCCTGTGTATTATGTTTATAATCTTTATATTGTGAGTTAACACTCACCGTGGTTTTTCCCTCATTGGGTTTTCCACGTAAAAATCTAGTGTTCATTGTGTTGATTTACTTTTTTTTATTTGTGTTTCATGCTCATATTTAATAACATAATAGTGTGGTTGAAGAATTGATAAGTGATAAAGTTTTAAGTTTGAACTTGTGTGACAACTGATTCACCCCCCCTCTCAGTTGTCCTATGCCTATTTAGCAGGGCTGTCCCCAAATTTCTAGAAACCCATCCCAATCCAGAGTCTCATCCTCCACAATGATAGTCTTTTTCTTTAACCTTTCCTCTAACCATTCTGGGGTAGTTGGTTGCTCAATTTCTACATCTTTCTAATAGGTATCTTTCTCTAATTGATCATGACGAGGACTATTTTCAATAACTTCCACATTCACACCACCCTTTTCCTAATTTTGTTTCCCTTCATCCTCATCAAGTTTACTTTCACTTTCACCTTTTTAGTTTGATGCATCAATGTGCTCTTTTATTGGAGGCTAAGAGGGCATTTTCACAGTGACTTCTCAAGTGGCCTCCTTATTTTGTACTTCATTCTCCTCCAACTATTTCTCAAAATCACTCAACTATCTGCCCTTTTTTGTAAGGACCTCTTCATCTGTTATCTCCTCTTCTAGATTGTTAGAAACATCTCCTTCCCCTACATCACCCTCCTAATCAGTAGTTTCCTCATCTATTTGTACATTTTACACCACAGACGGAGGAGGAGAACTACATCCTAGGACTGATTTTTCCATATCTTGCATAAGATCATCAGTAGGTGCCTCTTCAGTGGTCACTTCTTTCCCTTTATTCACATTTTCTACTAAAGTGGCCTTGTGTTTAGGAGAACTTCTCCTTACATATACTTTTTTTTTCCAAAACTTTCAATATCAACCACATTAGGTTCAGTAGTATCCTCTACAATGACCTTGGCCCTTTTGGACTTTTCCAATTTTTGGCCCTCAATCATTATCTTTCTTTTCTTTGGAGGTTGAACTTCTTTAGTGCCTTCCTCATCAATTTCCTTTGAGGTCTTTCTTACCCTAGCCACTGGCTTCCTTTTCTCCTTACCTTTAGCCTGGATTCTTATTCTTCTTTTGATAATGAATGGATGCTTGTCTCCTTCCTCCTCTAAAGGGAGATTTTTTGTATCATCCTTAGTGGTTTCCTTATCTTATTTTGAATGAGACCCAAGGTCTCCCATCAAATCATAGGTGAATTTTGTACCATCTCCTTCTAGCTCCAAAATCTTGTGTTTTTCCCACAACTTGGAGTATCTCAAAATAGGGACATTTATTACATTAAGGTCCACAACCTCTTCTTGAAACCAATTGACAGGGGGAAGTAGCTTATCCTTATACTGTTCATAATCATGATGTTGTAAGAATTCTCCATCATCATCCACTTGGTCTAGGATTTGGGAAATTCTATACAATCTGATCATTTTCAAGGATAACCTTGAACACCTTCTTTTGATCACTTCAAACTCATCCCTGCAGTTATCCCAATAATCTTCTATGTGGATGTTATTCATGTATTCTTTGTTAGCTTGCTTCTAGGTGACTCCATAGGGATCAAAGTTGTCCCTATTTGTATGTGAATATAGATTGAAATGCACCATCTCGTTTTCAGCATAATAAGCACTTTGAATAGAAGGAAAAGCCTCCAAGACTTCAATCCTTAAAGGGAATTTAGGCCCAAGTCCAGGTTTGTGCATATCTTTCACAATTGTGTCAAATGCCACCAACTGCCTAGCCACTTCCAGTAGGATAAGCTAGTTTGTTGGGTACGTTGGTAGCCTCAATGGTACTATTGGTGATCCTTGTATTCTAACATAAAAAATTTTTTGAAAGTGGATAAACCATTGGCCATATTTCCTTATCAACTCCATTTCCTCAACTAAAATTATGACATGCAGTGCATCTTGCAACAATATTGTGATGTACATAAAGAATGCATCATTTACCCTCCTGTAGTTAGAAGTATTGAATTGGAGCCAAGGAAATACATCACATATCCTATCCTGTCCAATAGTTCCTCTACAACTCAACCCTTTATATTTATTCTTTTTGGAAAGCATATACACCAAATAGGAGGTCATGGTGAACTTCTTAGTATCATGTATACTTTTTAATTGCTCATATAGATTATCACTTATAATTTATACCCAATGGTAGTGTGTCCCTTTCACAATTTTGGAAATGATGTAAAAAATCCAACTCCTAAATATAAAGGCATCCTCCAACCCCATTACTCTACTCAAAAGAGTTATCATATCATTATATTCCACTTTGAAATCACTTCTATTTAATTTCTTGGGAAGCTTTGAGTAATGTGATTTTGGCTTTGCAATCCAATTATTGTTCATCATCAACAAATCCCTATTAGGATCTTTTGTATAAAATTCTTTAGCATCCTTGATGTTGATCCTTACTAACTTTTTATGTGACCTAATGTTGAAGGTCTCTACTATGGAATCCTCTATTAGGTTGGCCAAGATTCTTCCTTGGGGACCAATGATAACTCTTTTATCTGAATCATAGTATTTGGCACATTCTATAACCAGCTCTGGATATAGAAAAGTAGGAGGAAATCCTATTTCCTGAGCCAACCCTGTATGTGTGATTATCTGTGCCAGTTCAGAGGGTGCATCCCTAAACATCCTTTACTTGAAATCATCATAGTCTACATGCCCCATATTTGTATCACCAATCTTGCTCCAAGTTGAAATGATCTTAGACTTTGGCTAGATTCCCTTGAAGTCATATTTCATCTTTTCTACTCTAGTATGAGGTTCCTTAGGACTAGCCTCCAAATATTTTTCCTTAGATCCATTTGCTAGGCTAGTCTCAACCTACATCTATTAGAAATAGGCAATAATTATTATGATATTAGGTACAATTAAACATTTAATCAAACTACATTATCATGAAGAAACCCCCAAACATTACATAATTAACCTTGAAAACATCATGGAAGCCATAAAATCTCATCACAAAACCATAGAATGAAACATTGGAAAACCTCAAAATTTTCACATGTTCGGGGATTTTGGGGAATTAGTCCTTAGGTGGATTCTCCAAAGGTTCAAGCATTCATGGAATCCATGAGGGAGTGGATTCTCCAAAGTAAACAATCTGGCTCAATTCAAGACAATACCCGAGTGAAGACTAAGCCATCATGTATCATTTTCTTCATATAAGCTTTTAGAATCCAATTAGAAGCCCTCAAATGATCAATCTAACAAGTTTCAGAGATTTCAGGTCTAGGAGGATTTTTGGGGAATCCACCCCTAGGTGAATTCTCCAAAAGAAATGAAGCTTGAAGAATCCTCCAGGGGATGGAATCTTCGAAGGATCACATTTCCATGCAAACTCAAGTCATTAATCACCCTTCATGACTCATGGTTATTCATGCTAACTAATAACATCATTTTCAAGTCCTCTCATTCTTTGCAAACCTTCAAGATCTCCACACTCAACCGGGTTTGGAGAATCTGCCAGCAGGTGGATTTTCTTAAAGAAACGACTCTTGAAAAATTCATAGTCTGAAGGATTTTCTGAAGGTTGTGCAATCATTCAAAAATCATTCTAAAGCAACCAGAAAACCATCCAAATTCATCTTGAGTTTATGTACTCATGCATGAAATACCTTAACTTATGCTTCAAAGTTTTGGAGGGTGAGTGGATTCAAAGAATCCTTGAGGGACTAGATTTTTCAAAAGGACCAACCTTCAGAGAATCCACCTAGGGGCATATTTTCTGAAGTCCTTCATTAACGCTTTGTTTCTCCATCCTTTGAAAAACCCAAGTTTAAATTCATGAACTCCATCTTAAATAATACTTCAAATACAAAACCTAAGCAAGAATCTAGGCACAAACTTGTGAAATTTCCCAAGAACTTGAACTCCGAACATCATCACAATATATTTGAATCTGCCAACCAAAACTAGGGAAAGGGTAACTACAGCTAGGGCTTAACAAATCAAATGTAATCTATCATTAAGTTGATTTGAATTTCACTAGTCACAGTTAAATACCATGGATGCTAACCCTAGCTCTTATAAAATTTGTGTTCCCTAGTTTTCCATTGTAGAAAATTTAAAAGAGGAACCCTAATGACACCCCAGTTTAAACAAAACCAAATGACCACTCATAAATCATAAGGAACATCAACATCACTCTTGAAAATCCACCATTCAACACCAAACTTCAAGCAAACCAAGTGCAAACAAACAAACCAAAGTAAATGACACCTGCAAGATCAATGTGACAATGAAGAGATAAACCATGAATGCACACATCAACGAATCACTAAAGTCATCACAAAATCAAACAAAATCTGGATTAATTCAAATCTCTTACTTTTCAATTGAAGAGAACAAAACCAAAAGACCAAATGCATCTCAGAAATCGATGAGAAGCCTCTAAATGCAATTACTAAAATCACCAATGCCTAATGTGGAGAAAGGATGGAGGTTGCCCAAATCAAATCACAATGCAAAAATGAGGGAAGAAAGGAAAAAACATTACTTGAAAACCCCCAAAATGATATTAAATGAACCCCATGTATGGGAACGACAAATCATAAATGCAGTGAAGTAACCCTTTAGACTTCGAAAATGCAACAAGTAGATGGATTCAAAAAATATGGCATGAGCCAGATTCTCTGAGTGAATCAACCTTCGGGGAATCCACCTGGTGGTGGATTCTTAGAACATATGGACTTTTGGGGAATCTGCCTGGGGGTAAATTTCCCAAGACTTCCCTAATGTGTAGAGTTTCAATGCCTTAGTCAAAATTTCTCAAATATATAAAGTCCAAGGCATCATCTGAGATCAAAATGTTGCAAGTGAAAGCACCAAAAGTGTAGATAAGTCATGAATTCACCCTGGTGAAATAGACCCAAAACTAGAGGAACTCATCCCTTAAGGGGGAAAGTTCAAACCTAAAGAAAAAATAGGAAACAAAAGCAAGCTAAAAGAGGGTCCCTACTTCTGGCAGGATGTGTGTGCAAAAGTACACAAAACTATTGAGGAGAAATCTATTGTACTTGTGTGATAGAAGCAACCTTTGGGGGCACACATTGAGTTCTCCTTCTATCCTTCTTTCACTTGTGCAGTCATGTCAATTTCTCTTTTGGAGAGGAGTTTTTCCCATGTGGTTTTATCCTTTTATCTGGTTATGAGAGATTTATTTATTTGTACATGGGTACCTCATCAATCCTTGTAGTCAGAACCTATCCATGCATCCATCATTACATTCTTCATCAATGTTTTATAGCTTCTCCCTAAGTTGATCTTAAGGGGGGTGTTGGAGTAATTAGAACATCAATTGATAATTAATTAATCATTAATTAATTTTTAGGTCCCTTATTACTTTATTCACTTAAACTAAACCTACCAATGTTGTTTTATTATTATATTGTACTAAATATAGGTCAAGTTGTTTCATTGCACAAGGTTAGGACACTTGTCACAATCTAATCAAATCCTCATATAGGGTTTGATATTTTATGAATTTATAAGAATTCACATTAATTGTAATCAAAATTCCATGAGTTCAATTATAATTACAGGTTAATCTCAATATCATATGCTTATATAATACTTGTGTGGATTAAATCATTTCTCTCTTGATTGCTTAGAAAATAAGTTTCTTTGATCTCTCATTTGTGATAGGCATTTTGGTTGCAAAGGATTTATAAGATTTGTGCAGTTCACTATCAACTTCATCATGTAATACATTCACATTAGTGATTCATGTTTTAATGCAATGAACAAGAGAAATCACCCATAAATGTTGAATGCACAAGACAACTAAGAGCAACGGAATCAATTGTACCTTAAAACTTCAAAACCCTCATTAACATTCATATCTACATTCATTCATTGAACCCTTAAATATATTATTGTGAATTAGCATGAAAATTATATAAAAAAACTTAAACAACTTAATAACACACAAGATAACATCAGATTT
Organism: Sequoia sempervirens; assembly: GCA_007258455.2. Lineage (NCBI taxonomy): Eukaryota > Viridiplantae > Streptophyta > Pinopsida > Cupressales > Cupressaceae > Sequoia > Sequoia sempervirens. The sequence continues at coordinate 12,807 of VDFB02058152.1, forward strand.
ATGTGGAAAACCCAAGAAGGAAAAACCACGGTGAGGATTAGCTCATAGTATAAGTAATATCAATACTAAATACAATAGGGCTCACTGCCAAAAGGGATCACTTCCCAAAGAAGAAAGGCTCACTACCAAAATAGAAAAGAAGATAGAGAAGGAATGCTACATAGAGAAGAGAATCTCAATGCAACAAAGAATCCACCATAATGACTTCTACACCTTTGCAATCTAATTGAAGAACTATAGCCACCTTCTACTCACTACATCCAATAAAAAAACACTTGAAAGCTCACACTAAACTTCTCAATTTCACACTCTGACACAATGGATTTCACATCATTCACATCACACACATCCATCTTCACATCTCTCAACAACTCAACTTATAAGTCATTCTTATACCATCTTCAACCTCGAAACCCTCTCTAAGGTTGGTTATGCACCTCAAACATAAAAAATCAAATTAGGTCAGTGCCAAAACACTTCTATAGTGGATAGAAGTGAGTGTGGACCACATCAAAACTTAATTGGGACCCAAATCAATAACACCGCTTAATCATATGCTTAAACAATAATTATCCTTCACATGTAATGTAAGCTCCAGGTTGGTCGTTTCCTATGCAAACACCATTAAAATTTCAAGTACACACTTCCTCAAGCCCAAGGATAACTCGTGAACCACACATGATGCTTGAACATAGTCTAGAATATTCCTAAAACACCTTGAAATCTAACAAAATCCTTAGCAACTACTTTCACCTAAAGAATGTACAGGTGTGTACACTCAAACAATTATGCCATACACTATTACTTAAAAAACCATCTTCTAAAGTACCAAACCTCAAATCCTCTTGACTAAGGTAAACTACCAATACCATCAACACACCTTCAGAATTGCAAGACATAAAACATAACTACGAAGAAATGTTGAGCAAAAACATTTCTCCCAAACACCTTTGCAATGAACAATCACACACTAGTGAACACAACTTCTATTGTACCAAAATCCAACATACCAACTCTTGAATATAACACCTCTATACACTTCTCACTAGCATATCCAAATCTCATAGGTAGATCTTCAACCTAGAATAAATGTGGAGAAAAACCAAAACATAACTTTTTTACCTAGAATACCATTGCAACACATTGTTTCTTGTTTTATCAAAATTTCTAAAAAGCATTTGAAAACCAAGAACTAGAGACATATTCTCATCATCTTCAACACTTCCACAACCATATACAAAATTTTATCAAAGCAACAATATCAACACAATTGTAATCCATCTAGTGTTGCTTTACTAATGACAACATAATACAACTAATCAAAGAATCAACTACACTCTTGCAACCATCTCACTCAACTACAGACATCAATGACAACATAGGATTGTTGACATCAATGAAAAAAAAAAATTATCATACTTGCAACAATCTCCCCATTTTTCATTGATGGCAACACATAATGTGAAAAACCATCAAAGATACAATAGCTTTGTAAAAAACCAATTTCCTTGTCTCTTTTCTCCTCCTTTGTAGCTTATCTTCTTTACTTATTTATCTCTCCCCGAATGAATTTTTCTTTTCATGTGACTCTTTCCCCTTGTGTTCATGACTTTTTCACATGATTATATCTCCCCCTTTGACATCAATGGTAAAGGACATAATATTTGTATTATTTTATTCCTTTCCTTATTCATCAAAAAACCTACGCACAACTTCTCTGCAACACCTTTCCTTTACTTCTCTGAATACTCCCCCTTAGGAGCACACACCAACCTATACCAAATCAAAAACCATTGCATAATGGAAACACATACTCTTCTTACTACAACAATCAGCAATGCCACTACCTAATCCCCTTGAGAGGTAGCCACCAACATCAGTCTAGAAAAAAAATGAATCTTGAGATCCACTAGGCTGATGCATCTCCTTATGCATCTAGTTCAAACGAGGGGAAATAACCACCAAATTCTCCTAGAGATACTTAAAAGTATCCTCAAGAAGAGACTTAGTGAATATGTCAGCAATCTGATCCTTTCAAGGAAATATTCAAGCTTTACTTTATTCTCCACAATCGTGTCTCTCAAAAAGTGATATCTGATTGAAATATGTTTTGTCCTTGAATGCATCACTGGATTTTTTGAAATATTTATTGTACTTGTATTGTCACAAAATATATAAATAGGCTCATCATACACCACTTTGATATCCTTCAATAATTTCCTCATCTACAACACTTGTGTGCAGCAAGATGTTGCTACAATGTACTCAACCTATGTAGTAGATAAAGAAAGTAAATCTTGTTTCTTACTTATCCATGATACAAATCTACATCCAAGAAAGAATGCATCGCCACTTGTAATTTTCCTATCATCAACACAACCAGCACAATCTACATAGGTGTAAGCACACAAAGTGAAATTAGTATCCTTAGGATACCACAAGCCATGATTCAGAGTGCCCTTTAAATATATGAATATCTTCTTCACTACTGTAACCTGTGACTCTATAGGATCTTCTTGAAATCTAGCCACAAGACAAACTACATGCATGATATCCAATCTAGTAATAGTTAGATATAGCATTCCACCAATCATTGATCTATACTTTCTCTAATCAGCCTTAGGGGATTCATCATTCTTGCTCAGCTTGCAACCAATAACCATAGGAGTATATACTAGTTTGGAGTCTTACATTCCAAAATTATTCAATTTCTCTTTGACATACTTTGATTATGAATTGAATATGCATTTATTTGTTTGATTGATTTGTAGCCCACGGAAGAAATTCATCTCCCCAAACATAGAAAATTCAAACTCTTTCTAGATCTCTTTTACAAACTTCTTACACATAGCTTTATTACCTCCAAATATTATGTCATCAACATATACAACTACAATCAAAATTTGATCTTTCTCAACCTTAAAGTAAAGGTTACTATTTGTGGTGCCTTTATTAAATCCTTGTTGTATCAAATACTTTTCCAACATTGAATACCAAGCTATGGGAGCTTGCTACAAATCAATAATTCTTTAATCTATGGTTATGTAATTAAGAAATCCTTACAGTTTTCCGTAGACTTCTTCTTTAATTCTCCATTTCATATGCAAAAATTTATCATCATTAGAATTTGAAATCCTTATGTATTGCAAAAGAAAAAAAATATCCCGATAGCTTCCATTCTTTCTACCAAGGAAAATGTTTCTTTAAAATCTATTCCTTCAACTTATGAATAACCCTTACACAAAAGCCTTGCTTTGTTTCTTACCACTTCTCCATTCTCATCTAGTTTATTTCTAAACACCCACTTATATCCAATTATATTTTTTTTGTAGGTCTTGGGATAAGTTCCCAAGTCTGATTCTTCTCAATCTGTAGTAGTTCTTCTTCCATAGCTTTCATCAAATTTTAATCTTTACATGCTTTAATTACTATTTTAGGTTCAACTTGAGAAAGAAAACATAAGTTTACTTCTTCTTCAGTAACTTTCCTTCTTTTCAGTACACCTTTTCTCTTGTCTCTAATGATTTGTTCTTCATAATAATTTATCTGCAAATACTTGTTGGCTCTCAGTTGTTTTGGTTTGTCCTTGATGTCAAAAGTGGTTCACTGATATGAAAATATATGTGATGATATGCTATGCATTCTCAGATTGGTTGATATATGATATGCTTGATGGATGTTGGCAGGATGCATTCTCAAATTGGTTGATATATAATATGCAGTTATATTGGTTAGTGTTCTGATATGCAGTTGCAAGATTTTAGATTTATAAATGACAAGGTTGATAGTGTTTATCATTTTGACAGTTTCAATTTGATCCTTCAAGGTTACAAGTCACAGCTTGGTTGCATTGGGATCATTGGAATTCCTATGGTCTTTGCATTTGCAGCATTTCAGATTGGTCAAAAAGAAAAAATGATTCAGGTATACGTGTGGCTTGGTCAATGCACTCTTCCATGACTTTACTAAGGTAATTGGCATTTTATTTTTATTGGCAAGATTGATCACATTTTAAAGGAATATGCAATATCAGGTCTCACTGCAATTCATATTTTTTGGCTTGATTAGAACACACTTTGAAAGTTGTCATTGAAATTGACTTTATAGAAGTTACTTGGAAAATCATTCAAGAAAGTGTTTATATTAGTAGTCATGGTGACTAGGTGATCGAAATTGAACTCATTTTAATGAGGTTTCAGGCAACATGTTTGGCATCTTAATCACAATAAAAGACATGTGACATCAGGTATCATTTTTATAAAGGTATTGACTTTTCTTAGAGTCACATGGTGGTGACAACATTATTCTATTTGATGTGGTATCAAGTTTGTTGATTAATAAAAATCACTTTTTAAACTAAATTGAAATTTTTGGTTTGACAACTACTTGTGACTGGGTTGAAAAGTGACATCGACAACCATCATGGACAGTGTATGCACATGTGGCATTAACAACTCATTGGGTTAATGATTTAATACCATTATGATGCTAATATATTTTTGATAAAGTCTTTGGAAGTGGATTCTAAAAAATTATGATGTTTTGTACCAAATCTCAAATGGTTATTTTGTTTTGCAAAGTCTTCTAAAACTCTTGAAGCTTGATTATGGTAAAATACATTATTCTTGTTTCATTTTGAAACCTTAGCCGTTGTGGTTATTCTGGTGTCTACAATTTGTTTTGGCTTTTCAGCCGGTATGCTATGTAAGTTTAGCTCACTATATGAGCTCAAATGAGAATGGTCAGGCATATGGATGTTGATCAAGGAAACGACAATGAAAGTTGGTTAAGACTGGCGACTACCAACTGGACAGTTATGAAACCATTTGACAGGTTTTTGAGGTATTCTTTCAGCTTGTTTTTTCACTATAATCAGGTAATGATGCTCATGGGCCTTGACAAAATTTATTAAGAATGATTGAAGGATTATCTTATTTGAAAGATATGAAACTATTTTATGCTCACTCAAATCTGTATGGGTTTTGGAAAGTAAATTTTGGTTTTGAAATATTATTGATAAGGGCTTAACCGTTGTTGATTATGATTAAAATCCTTTAGGGTTTCTGGATGATTCTTCTCAGGCTATAACAAAAATTGCCTAACTCAAATTGGTTTACAGTTATTGAAACTGCATTCTGAAAAGACAATTCAATGATTAGGAAATGACAAAATTTTTGCTAGTGACTTGGTTGCATATAGAGGGAAGTTACAGACATACATTTTTGTGAGAAATTTTTGAGATATATTGATACATTGTTCAGTCTTGAAAATCTTGAAAAATGATTTTGTAATAGCATTTACATTGAGAACTATTTTGTAATCTGTTACAATAATGTCAGTTGTATCAAATGGAGATCTTATCAGTCTTATATAATATCCTCCTATGTGCTTATTGAAAATTATTTTTCAGTCTTCTATTGAGGTACTAGGAATGCTAATTTGCATTACTAGGGTATTGATGGAACACTGTTTGGTTATATACATTGGATTTTGTGAAGTTGGTGCTCTTGTAACTTTGGATTTGGTGCTCTTGTAACTTTGGAAGTTGGTGCTTTTGAATTGTATGGAGTTGGTGCTCCTGAACTTTGTAGTGTTGGTGCTCTATCTAAATAAAGTGATATATTTTTTGAGTGGTTTTTATTCCCCTAGAGGGTTTTCCACTTAGGACATATAATGTGTTATGTGATGAGTCTTTGTGTGATTTTTATTTTTATTTTTTAAATGCATTAATGTCTATTATTAGTTCTTATTTCTATAATGTTATTGTATTCTACTATTACAAGTACTTTCACGGTCATATGTTGCAAACTAGTTTAAAAGCTTTGTTTAACCAAACATGTTTTACATGTTGTGATGAAAAGCATTTAGTCTATCACACCACATCTTCTTCCATTGATTCATAGTTCAAGATTGTTATGTTTTAATCTGTTATAATGTACTAAAGTTTTATGTTGTTTCAACGCTTATCATATGTCATTCAGTTGCACAATTGTTGTAGTGTCTCATGAAGTTGCATTGAAATCTAGTGGTCTTAAAGTGATTTAAGGATGTTGGTCTTCATGTACATAGTTTTATGAGTTGCACCTATCTTGTCATCATGCTCTGATTGTTAAGCAATGTCAGTCACATCTTTTGCAAAGTGCAAGATATTTCACACAAATTATATTGGCATAAGTTGTCTAAATGAGCTGAGTTAATGTTGTCATATCTTTTTTTACCCCTTTTCATGAATCTTCTCAAAGTGATTACTCTACTCTTTTATCAGTAGAAAGGATATCTAAACTAAAAGTCTTTGTCAAAGTTTAAAAGGTTTGAATTTTTGGTATTTCTATCAAACATTGATTCACCCCCCCTCTCAATGTCTGTCCATACTCCAACAAGTGGTATCAGAGCCATACCCATGCATAATTCTAACCAACTTTGGGTTTCCTGGTCATGTAGTATTCATTATGGCTAAGCGTGAAAGAAAGAAAGGTTAAAAGAAAACCCCTAGTGTCAAGCAAAAAGTTGATCAACCAACCCCTATCAAGTCTAGTGAAGTTTTGTCTTAAGAAATACCCTTGCCAGTTGATACTAAAAGTGATCCTATAGTTGGAGAAGAAGGAGAACACTTAGTAAGTGACTTTGAACAAGAATTTGGTGAAAAGGAATGTGAAGGTGATGAGTTTGAAGTTGATTTGGAAGGAGAACTACTTGTTGCCTTAGATGAACTTAAAAGGCTTAAACAAGAAAATCAGGATCTCAAGGTACGCTTACAAGAAAGTGTTGATGTCAATAAAGTTGTAATACAAAATCATAATGATGATAAAAAGATTATTGAATTTATGAAAGCCCAAATGGTTGATAGAAAAAGGACTAAAGAGGTATTGGAAGTCAAGTTAAAAGAAAAGGATGAATAGTGTAATAAACTAGAAAATGAGGTTGCTTCATTGAAGAAAAGTTCAGATAATGATTCCTTGTTAAAAGAAATAACTCTTAAAGACGACATGATTATAAGTCAGAAAATTGAAATTGAAGAATGTAAGAGGATAGAAAATGTTGTAAGGTCTGATTTGGAGGTTAAAAGGATTGAATGTATAAAAATTGAAATAGAAGTAGTTACATTAAGGAAAGAGCTTGAAAGTGTCAAGGTTCAATTAGATAAAAATCAGAAATTTGATTGTAGTACTAATCTATTGAATGAGATGTTGGACAGGAAAAAGCATTCTAAGGATCCTACAAGATTGGGATATGAGGTTGGACAAAGCTCTGTAGAAGAATCTAAACATGAGATAGTGTTTGCTACTACAGATAGAAAGAGGTTTACAGTCAAGAAAACACCAATAATGAAGGTTGATCTTGGTCACCATATTGCTGCACAGAAGGATAACACTGTTGCTAGAAGACAATTTAAAGGTATTTATAGAGAAAGGATAAATGTTTTCAGATCTTCAAATTCTTGGCATGATCAGTCATTTAGGTACAATCATTCTTTTCAAGGATATTATTATGCTTGTAATGACTTTGGTCATAAGGAAATTGATTGCACAAGATGGTCAAATAAGAATCATTCTAATGTCTCTAGAAATGAGAATGTGGTGTGTTACAATTGTAACAATTTTGGTCATTTAAGAAGAGATTTTAGAATAAATACAAGTGATAATTATGTAGGGAACAAAATTGGAAATGTCTATAGGAAGTCTTTTGTTCCTCATATCAATCATAAGATCATTTGTTTCAGATGTAATAACATTGGGCATAAAGTACAATAGTGCATATTTAATAGAAAGATAAGCACTTTAAACAAACAAATGAAAAAGTTTACATTGGTGTGGAAAAGAAAGAGTAAACAAGATGACAAGAAGAGAAATAAAGATAAATTTGTGAAAACTCCCTGTACACTCCTTGCACATGTGATGCCATCTAGGTCCTGAGAAGAAGCAAAGGCTCAGGGGGAGTCTATTATGGTAACATCTTTTTCCCTTATGAAGTCAAGAATGAGGTATGACAACATGCATTTGCTATTGGTGGTATAAGAAGTAAAGAAAAGATTTGTAAATGTTAATTTTTTCATTCTGCTTTATTCTAATTGAATTGATTATGATAGCATGTATCCAAGTCTCATTATGTTGGTTGTGTATATTGGAGGTGTACATATGTTGTCAAATATAGAGGCAGTAAACAACAAAGCTTGTTTACATTGGGTACTTGATCTCAAGAATAAGTGGTGACTTCAAGTTTTGGTAGCTTTGGTTATAATGGTTATCATCATAAGATCATAGTGTCTTCAAATGGTTGGTAACATTTCATGATTGGAGCATAGTGTCTTCAAATGGTTGGCATTGAGTTGAGATTTCACTAACATTGGAATAGAATTCAAAAAGACCTCATAAGTTATGCAGGGTGACTAAGGTTCAAGTGTTTATCTGCATATGTTTGCAGATCAAGAATAGCATATTATGCATTTACTATGGTTTCTTGAGTCAATACAAATTTAGTCTTTACAAGTGTTCTCTGAAGTTGTGTTGTAGGACTTATAGTAGTATGGAGGAATAAAGGTTGATAATGGTGTATAGTTAGTGACCATTCTTCTTCAAGGATTATTCTATTTTTACAATTGATAGTGAATTCATGACAAGTATTGGTATAACAATAATATCTACTTGTTTTCCACCTAAATATCTTGGACAGTGTTTGGTGACAATGGTATTTTGATGCTTTTTGATCATAGAACTTACACTTTGGATTTCTTTTCTAGTGCCAAAATTTTCTTATTAGTTTGCAAAGGGTTTGATTGTTGTTCTTTCTTAGAGTGATAAAGAATATTTTGATGATTCTATAGCTATGTAGTACAAATGTTATTTTAAATCTAAAACAATCATGCTTGTAGGACTTAACAAAAGTTGTATGTAAGATAGTACTAATGCAATAAGGCAGTACTAATGAAAGTTTTAATAGTGGATCAACTTTATGGTATTTCTATGCAAAGAATCAAAGGGAGCTTCATGTTACAATTTTTCTTTAACTATGTGAGTTGATAGGTTCTTTGATTGTTATGGATGCAGAGATATTGTGTTTGCTAATGTGATTAACACAAGGAGATATATGACAGAGTTATTTGATTATGATTGCAGTAATGATATGATTCTTGATTCCTACTTTTAGATGGATATGTGTTGGTTGGGCTCTTAGTTGTTTATCTTCATGGCATCTCACATTCTCCTCTTTCATCCTTTGTCATTGAGGAAAAAAGGGGGAGAGAAAGTATGTTTTTTTCCATCAAGGACAAAGGGGGAGTTTGTTGGCTCTCAGTTGTTTTTGGTTTGTCCTTGATGCCAAAAGTGGTTCACTGATATGAAAATATATGTGATGATATGCTATGCATTCTCAGATTGGTTGATATATGATATGCACTTACATTGGTTGGTGTTTTGATATGCAGTTGCAAGATTTTGGATTTACATATGATGAGGTTGACAGTGTTTATCATTTTGAAAGTTTTAGTTTGATCCTTTCAGGTTACAAGTCATAGCTTGGTTGCATTGGGATCATTGGCATTACTATGGTCTTTGCATTTGAAGCATTTCATATTTGTCAAAAAGGAAAAATGATTCAAGTATATGTGTGGCTTGGTCAATACACTCTTCCATGACTTTGCTAAGGTAATTGAAATTTTGTTTTTATTGGAAAGATTCATCACATTTAAAAGGAATATGCAATATCGGGTCTCATTGCAATTCATATTTTTTGGCTTGATTAGAAAACACTTTGAAAGATGTCATTGAAATTGACTTTATAGAAGTCACTTGGAAAATCATTCAAGAAAGTGTTTATATTAGTAGTCATCGTGACTAGGTGATCAACATTGAACTCATTTTAATGAGGTTTCGGGCAGCATGTTTGGTATTTTAATCACAATAAAAGACATGTGACATCGGGTATCATTGTTATAAAGTTATTGATTTTTCTTAGAGTCACATGGTGGTGACAACATTATTTTGTTTGATGTGGTATCAGGTTTGTTGATTAATAATAGTCACTTTTTAAACAAAATTGAAATTTT
>VDFB02058153.1:0-15170 GCA_007258455.2 Sequoia sempervirens
CCCCAAATTTATCTGACACGGAAACAACATACAATGTTATGTGTATGTGTATGTGTATATATATTTATATGTATACATTTATATATATTTGTGTATACATGTATAGATATTTACATATACATATGTGCATATGTATACAAAATTGCCTACATATAGAACCTATGAAAAAGAGAACAACCCCAGGTTTATGAATGGCATCAAAACAACCAACTATATTGTTTGTTAGTGAAATGGAAAATTGCAGCATTGCTTACATGCATTCATTTGCATGACTGAATTGAATCACAGCAGAATAATATATATGCATTCACTTACATTGAATTGAAGATGAAGCATGACCTATGAAAAAGAAAACACCACCAAATTCATCAATGGCACCTAAAAAAGATAGAATAGTTGCATGTCTGAATTGTATATAGATATGTATATGTCTATGTCTATGTCTATGTCTATGTCTATGTATATTGCTATGTATATGTATATGTCTATGTCTATGTATACATATATACATATACATGTACATATATATACATATGTATAAGTCTATGTATATGAATATGTATATGTATGTATATGTATATGTATGTATACATATACATACATATACATATACATATACATATGCATAAAGATATACATATGTATGTACATATACATATACATATACATATACATATGCATAAAGATGTACATATATGTATATGTAACAATAGAAATAAGCTGCTTGTAATGTTCACCAACCGGCGTTTATCCATCTCGTAACTGGAGTTTAAGCATCGCAGATTGTGGATTGAGGTTTGAAGATTGCAGACGACGAATCGAGCAGGTTCTGGTGTGCAAGTGAAGAAAGAATGACAACTTGCTAGAATCAAAGGCTGAAAAGTTGGCGACAAGAGCGAGGCACTGGGAGCATTTAATGCAGGTTGGCTCGGAAAATATGTATGTATATGGGTATACATATAGAGAATGTATATGTATGCATATGTATATACATATGTATATGGATATGTATATACATATGTATATACGTATACATATACATATACGTATGTATATGTATAGGTTGGTTGGAAAAATATCGCGGGGTGGCATGGAGCTAAGGAGAGGAAACTTGCATTCAACATGGCAGTCAAGAAGTATAGGAAGTGGCGGCGAGTGATAAATGCGACCCAGTGGATTCTTAGGGTGGCGGACTGAGAGAAGTTGATGTGGCAAAGTTGTCAACTCTGAACGTCGTGCCATGTAGGAAGTGGCACCCGAGGTGCCTACATATCGGTAGACGGGTCATTTTTTTCAATTTGTAAAATGTGTGGACAAGTATCGTCCTCCCACAAGGCAAAATGAAGGCAAAAAAGGAATAGAAAATGACAAAATGTCAATGAAGAAGCAAACATTGCAAACCAAAACAGTGACACATTGCAAATTACATAGAACACACATTGCAATATGATCATAATACATTGCAAATCAAAACAATAACGATGCATCTGTAATTATCATAGATTTCAAACTATCAACGAAGAAGCATACATTGCAAATCAAAACAATAACATACATTGCAAATCAAAACAATAACACACATTGCAAATTACATACAACACTTTTTGGAATCTGATCAGATTACTTCACAAACCAAAACAATAACGGTCAATCTGTACTTATCAAAAAATTACAACTGTCCACAATTTCGGTGCATTTGTAAATATCAAAACTTCTAAAGTGTATGAAACTTGAATTGCATGTGAAAACGAAAAAAAAAGGCAACATCTAGCTGTTGCTGTTGTGAAATGAATCCTGGCTGGTTGGGGTGCCAATTGCCATGTTCTCGTCCCCTTCCACTTGATGAGGAGTGTTGCATACATGAGTGGGAATTGGAGTGGTAAATTGGGTGCAAGTGACATGTGTTGGGGGTGGTGGTGAACACATCTGTACATCCTGAGTGCCAAATTGATATGGATATTGAGTGCCCCTGAAGTCAGATTGGGAGAGGCTTGAATAATTCATTGTTGTGGAGAACTGAGGGATATTAATGTTAAGAATATCACAGAAGACTCCATTACTTTGAGACAACGGATTAGAAGGGTTCCTTAATTGTCTCTCTCTTTGTAAAGCCCTTTGTGCCTCCTCAATCTCTTTTTCCTTTCAGTCTTGTTCCTTGCGAAGCCTCTCTTTCTCCTTTTTCGCATCTCTATCCTTTTTTGTTGTAATTTCTTGTGCTCTTTTTCTTTTCGCAGTATTTCCTTCTCAATTCTGGCATTCTCCTTCAGCTCTGTTGCCACAATTTTTGCTGCCCTTTTCTCCTCATTATGTTGTCTCTTTCTTGCTTTTATCTCCTCAACCTCTTTCTTCCTTTTCTCTTGCTCCATTAACAGCCTCATGTAGTCATTTGTTGTCAACAATTGTGACTATTTGTTGATCTGAATTGCACCAACTTTGGATTTCTTTTGATGGACAGTGTGCACAGGCAACTTGAGGAACTTGCTAATGTGTGGAACTATTTGTGTTTCTTTTGTCCCATCCCGTTGTGTGGCAATGACCTCCTCCACTACCTGTGAGCCCTTTGGTACATCTTCATTGCCTCGTAAATTTGAAATGCAAGAAGGAGCATAGTAACACACAACTTGAGAAGGGTCAATTTTTGGTGGTGGTGATGGGAAAGTATAGGTATCCTACTGTTCTAGGACTTCCAAATGAATTTCCAAGTTCATTGCTCCCTCAACCAACCAGGATGGTTGGCTTCGTTGTGATGGAAGATCTAAACTTTCGCTGAATTGATCAACGGGGTTGTCCACAATGGGAGGGGTCTATTCATTAACCACCACTTGTGTAACTGATTCAGCAGCACAACTATGAGGTGAGTGTTGTGTTTTTGTTGCAGTCTACAAGTGTCCATCTGGAAGAGTGGACTGCAATACTACGACATCATCGCTTGACAGACCAACTCCAGAAAGGCCGAGAATGTTTTCAACTGCATCAGCATCATCGCTAACCACAAATGTCTCACTGGGACACATGTCGTTGACAAGTGCATCAGGATTCAACAGCCATATACCAGTCCTTTTAAACCCAGCTTTGATGTTGTCAATTGTCAAAGCTCTTTTCATTTCTTTGCTACCTAACATTGCAAGTTGTGTCCTCCTCACTTCAATGTTTGGAAACCTTGACAAAAAATATGCACGTTCTGATTTGAAGTAAGCTTTAAAAGGTGCAAACACACTCACATCTAACGGTTGTAGCTTATGTGATGTGTGTGATGGAAATGTTAACAAATCTACACCAATTTCTCTTGCTTCCTGGATGGTTTTGAGTGCTACATGGCTTCCATGGCCATCAAATATCAGCAACACCCTATTGGTGGGCGAGACACTGTCTAGAACTGAGGTTTTGAAGTGGGTCAACCAATCTATGAACAATTGTTTGGTCATCCATGTGTGGGGCTAGGCTGCCATGCAAGCACGTGGTTCATAGTCTATGATGTAATTATCTATGTTCGTACTCCCCTTGAACAAGTAGAATCTTGGAACGCTCTACCCGGCAACATTGACACAACATAGAATGGTTATCCATTCACGGCTCTTTGGGATAATGTAAGAGACATTCCTGCTACCTTTTCTTGCGAGCACCTTCATGGACCCATTTTGCCTACTTGGATGCCAGTTTCATCACAATTCCATATGCGATCAGGACCATATGGCATGGCTTTGTATGCTGCAGACAATGTTTTGTAGAATGCAGCTACAACATCATCTCTAAGATTGAATGCCCTATCTTTGTCTAGGCCTTCAACAGTTTGTAATGTAAGTTCAGGATGTCTGTGCTTGAAGCCTATCCACCGGGACTTCCCTGGGAACCCATTGGTGAAAGGGTTTGGCCTATTCTGACATATTTGAGAAACCTCAGACTTAAGATTGACTATCTCAAGACCATGACCAATATCAACCATTTGCTTGCACCATTCGATAATAATATGTTCTTCCTCTTCAGTGAGGACTGTTGGCGGACCTTTCTTGGAAGTTGTTGTTGGACCCCCTAGCCATTTGGACGGTGTGGTTGTTGGGATTGACCACTTTTTGGAAGCCCCCCTTATCGACATGTCATTCTCTTCAACATCATAAAGTGCCCTTTTCATGTCAACCGAAGACCACAACTTTTGTATTTATTTTTCCTTTTGCAGTATTTGAGGTGTAGAAACCTCAATCTACGGTATTTGAGGAGTAGAAACCTCATCTACTTGTGCAACAAGATCTATTTCAGGGGGGAATCTAGCCCTCGTTTATCTGAGGGAAACCTTGTCGTGGCTCTTTTCTTTTTTTTGTTCCCAGTATAGGTCACCACTGCATTTCCCTTGGCCATCTACACAAAATAAGTACAATCAAATCAGTGATGCTTGAACAGAAAAATAATTAGTTTGTAATGCAGAACATATGAGAATATAATAACCAGAGTCAATGATAATGCAGAACCTATAAAACATAAATGGTAAACTATTAAACACAAATGCTTGAACAATTATCTTTATATGTATGAAGAGAGTGATGTGATGCTTGAACAAAAGAATAATTAGTTTGTAATGCAGAACATATGAGAATATGATAACCAGATTCAATGATAATGCAGAACCTATGAAACATAAATGGTAAACTATGAAACACAAATGCTTCAACAGTTATCTTTATATGTATGAAGAGAGTGATGCTTGAACAAAAGATTATTTAGTTTTTGTATGTGTTATCTTTTTAGTTTGTTGCATTTCATTTGAGATCATCTTTTCTAACAATTTAGAGAGTTACATCTATTCTGGAGTGAGTGACATAAGGAAATAGAGGAGTTAGAAGCACAAAGTTACAAACTATGCAAGGGAGTTAGAGTTTAAGAACATCTCATATCTCTTAAGCGTTTACAACATTAACATTCTCATGCATAGCAAAGTGAAAACCACACTCATATTTGAACTATGACACAATAGAAAGCTTACGAATGAAAAATAGTAAGATTTTAACAAAGCTCACATATTTTTTCTATGACGAACTCATTGACAGGCATAAATATTTGTGAACTAATGAAGCAAAAACCTATGAAAAAGATGAAAAAAAAACCTAATAAAAATAGAAACCTTAGTGACTAATAATGCAAAACCTATGAGAATAAGATATCCAGAGTGAATGACAATGCAAAAGCTATGAGAATAAGATAAGCAGAGTGAATGATAATGCAAAACCTATAAGAATAAGATAAGCAGAGTGAATGATAATGCAGGACATATGAAACAAAAATGGTAAACCATGACTAATATTTACCATATAAACGATAATGCAGAACCTATGAGACTACAATAAGCAGAGTGAATGATAATGCAAAACCTATAAGACTACGATAAGCAGAGTGAATGATAATGCAAAACCTATGAAACAAAAATGCTAAACTATGAGTGTAATATTTGCAATATAAACCCTACTGAAACAGAAAGGCTAAACTATGACTAACATTTTCAATATAAATCCTAGGGAAACAGAGATGGTAAACTATGACTATAATATTTGCTCTATAAACCCTAGGGAAACCGAAATGGTAAACTATGACTGTAACATTTGCAATATAAACCTTTGGGAAACAGAAATGGTAAATTGTGACTGTAATATTTGCAATATAAACCCTAGGGAATGTATATGCTAACGAATGACTATATTATTTTCAAAATAAACCCTAGGGAAAGCTTTAAATGGTAAACCATGACTATAATATTTGCATTATAAACCCTATGGAACACATATGCTAACCTATGACTACAATATTAGCAACATAAACCCTAGCGATAGATAAAGAAACACCTATGATTGTAATATTTGCAATATAAACCCTAGGGAAACATAAATAAAAACCTATGACTGTAATGGCTGTAATGAAGATCAATATAAAGCTTAGAAATGGAAAATAGTAATGGTTGTAATGAAGAACAATATAAAGTAAATGAATGGAAACGTGTGAAAGGAAAACCTGGAACAGTATGGATGCTAGGGCACTGGATCTGAGTTGTTACCTCCCCTTGATGTTAACTCTTTCAATTTTGTGCTTGTCACTCCTCCTTTTCTTATGTCGCTCACTGCAGAACAAGTGAATACTTGTTGGTTTTCACGGCTATTTGAATTGGGAATTATTTGAATTTGATTGATGCTTGTTTGGTGTGGTGAAATAAATTGTTGTCCTATTTTCAATTTGAATTTTGTTTCGTATGAATTGGAGATTTGATTGATTTCGGCCATTAATTCTTGACTTGATTGGTTTGGTGGATTGTTTGAAATTTTTTCCATGTTTTGTTTTTGAATAATGGCAGCCTTACAGGATTGTTAAATGGATGCAGGTGGGATATTTGTCTTTGGCTCCAATATGTGCGCACCCTGCTTGGCGAGATGGGACAAATTGAAGTTGATACGTGTTGTAGGTGTCATGGTTGAAGGGACAGGTGAATGCATTTGCGTGTTGGTTTGATTATGCTACAATGGGAAACATTGTTGTAATGGGTTCGCCAGTCGATCAAAGATGGGTCAGATGGGTTTGAATGTTGTTGACTTGGCACCTTGTTTATGTTGTGTAGTTGTGATTAATGTGAAAGTGACGCCTGCATTGGTGCGACAATTAGGTTTGCCAGTTTATGGGGAAGGGTGCATGTCTTAATGTTTGGGCTGTTTAAATTCCATGTCAGAATGCTACTTGTTATATGTCAGATACAAGTTGGATACACTTCATCATGTTTGGCTGATAGCATGTACTTGTTTTGTTTTGAAATGAATATTATTAAGTGTGCATTTTAAATCTAATTTATGTTTGATCTCATCGTGGCTATTTATGGATGAATTTTTTTTAAGTTGTGGAGGACCGGCGTATAGGTGTGGGCCCCAACGAGCGCATGTCCCATCACACGTTACTACCCCCACCTACGTATCGACTCCTCTCCCTAGACAAGCTGCAAGCCATCACCAAAAATGTTAAATACTTGTGTAAGGTGAGATATAAAAACTCACATGAAATGGAATATCTGATCTCTCAATTGTTTCCAAAGATATTCAGAACTCAAAGAAAATGAGAATACTGTTGGGAAGAATACACTGCATTTGATTTTATGTTAGTCAACCTTCCTTCTGATATCTTGATCTACCACACTGTTACATACAGCCTTCTCTCCATGTTGATTTACAAATCATTGAGGCTTTTTTCTAGTTATTTGGTGGTTTAGCAATCGCTAAAAGTAAAACTGAAGTGGATAGCATTTTTTCATCAACCATGTCAATCGAGAATTTCTCAAACCAATTCAAATAGACGAGTCAGAAAGAAAGTTTTGTGAAGATAAATATTATGAGCATTCAAGGGAATTCTAGAAAAAATCAAAATAGATGCGTAATATGCTTCCTTATGCCGTCCTTTAAAGGTAATTAGTTGTGTTTTCAGTTTTACACCTAGTAGCTAAGTATATTCCAAAGATAATATAGTAGACAAAAGCACAATTTGAAAAAAAAAATAGAATATTGCAAAGAAGCCAACAGTTAATTTCACGACTTAAGAACAAAGTTTTGACCATAGTTGAAAAACTCAAACTTGGCAAAAACTTAGGGAAAAACTTAGCAATAACTCAGCAAATTTATTGAATATTTGAAAATACATAATTTTTTAAAATATTCTTCAAAAACACACATATATATTGAATTTATAGAGTGTATTACTGATTTCATCATATATAGATCAAAATTAGAGTTTAATACATATCATAGACCAAAAAAGAAGTTCAACTTCTGAATACATATCTACTTCAAGTTTTGGTATCAATGAAAATTGTATATCATAAATTTCTTCTACGACTAAAGCTCAAAAGCTTTTGTTTTAGTTGTGTGGGTGTTGTTGAAGTAGATGGTTATAGCTACAATATCCTCAATAGGAGCCCCTCAACAAGTGCCTCATCCATAGTGATAGGATCAAGTTGTATGTGAGGGAAATTGCCTGTTGTTTGACCAACCTCACCTTCTACCTCCTCATATGTTTCCACTTCTACTTCCCATTCATTTGCCTCCCTCTTGAGATCAGTGAACTCATCATCACTTAATCATGGTTTCACATCAACCTCTCAAGCTCAACAATTCAATTTGAGAATGGATCAATTTCATCAAGGTCAAGTGCTTCATGTGAACTATGCCTTTGTACCTTCTTCTCGGGTGCGTGAGGCGGACATGCTATGCATCGAACAAAAGGTCATTCAAAAGCATTTCATCCTATTGGCTTCTTTGTTAATGAATGGCCTGAACCTCCGGTTAAGCTCTCACAACCCGGATACATTACAAAGGCTGAGATAAATTGTGAATGGCAAGTTTTTTGAAGATGGATTCTATTTTACTTTATTTCTTGAATTTTCATGATATTATTAAAAATTGGGCAAGTTACAAAACTATGGAGGAGATGGATTGTGGAGGACTGGAGACATGATCCCAATTTTGTTCTCTTATCTTAAACTAGAATTTAGTAGTAGCTCTCCTAGCTCTTTGGCCATCATTAGAAACTCTGTGAATAAGAAACATTTTCAATTGAGTAATTAGGTGGAAGGTTTTGTGATCCTTATATCAAAGCTAGATGTCATGCAACTCTACTAGCTATCTTAGTTGAAGTGGGGTGACTCAACAACCAGTAGATCTCCTATTGTCATTAATTCAGTAGGAGATAAATAAATTATTGAAGAAGTTCATATACAATGATTCACACCATAATCCTTGTTATGGCTTGCTTTTAAAGAAAACATCCTTTCTCCATAAATTTATATCACTCATCACCAAGCTACGAGTTGGAAATAATCTTCAATGAAGTTGAATGACCCTTTGACTTTCAATTCTTATTTGTTGTTGATGAATGAAAGTAAAACCAAATGCAAAATTTGCCTACAGTCATGTGAAGAAAACCTCCTATTCGCATTGCATCACCATCACAAGAAAAGCCTTATTCACATCATGATAATCACTGAAATGGCATTTAAAAAATTAACTTCAACCTTTTTTTTCATCTTGTATTCTATGATGACAAGTTTTTTGGGTTTAACCCGCGATTTTTGGCATTTTTTGTTGGTTTAACTCCCCGTGATTTTTACTATTGCATGGGCCTGAGTTTTTATGTGATTTACTCACAAAGGCAGAGGACTCGTGAGTCTGGAAAGTACTCATGTTTTTCAACTATGATTTTGACCATTTCCACTCTTTGTAGAATGGGATGAAATGTTCAAATAGTTTGTAATATGGGAATATCAAATGTATCTTTTGTGTGAAGAATACATTTTTCCTCTACATTCCAGTATAAAAACTCAAGTAATTATATCAAAAAGATTCATTCCTCTTCATTTGAAACGAGTTAAACTCTTACACACCAATGCAAATTTAAATGTGTTTGATTTTGCTACCATTGATACTAGGGAACTTCACTACAATGCATGCATCTCATGACTAAAACTTTGGTAAAACAAAATTTACAAGAATTTTTGAGTGGTTTTGTCTTGACTCTCCATACCTCAATAGACAATTGTGTCATCCAGTCAAAACTCATCATGTTCACATACTCCCCAACAGTCATCAAGTACACCCAATCCATGTATAGTCCACTCATGAGTATCATTTCCAAAACTCTATGTTACACGGGGACACATCCCCATCCCTTGAGGCGTTTTGAGGATGGGGGGTGTCAGGGGACATCCCCCAACTATCCCCTCCAATTTTGTATTTTTCGAAAACGCGAGGAAACGCCTCCCCGATTTAGGAAATGTCAACAAAACTAAAGGAGACGCCTTGTCCCCGAAATGGCCAAGGGATGGATAAGCGTCCCCTCACCATTTCGAAAACATCCAGGCGTCCCTCACAGCATCCCTCATGGCATCACTTAAAAAACAAAAGTTAAAATTAAATATTCATTTTAAAAAAATAAAAAATTATTGGTTTGTAAAGGGGTGTGGGGGCCCCACAGACCCTCCCACGCCTGTCATATACCTAAAAACATAAAACATAAAACATAAACTCATATACTTGTTTGTTGGGAGCCATGTGAGGTTGGGAGTCGACTGTTAGTGTTGGAGCCTGGGCGTTGTTTCTCCTATGTGAGCAGTCAATATTTTGATTTTTTTTGCACTAGAGCCACTTTATTTTAGACTATTGTGAGAGGAGTCTGTTTGTTTGATATTGATAGCCCGAATGAGGCATAGTGTCATAGATTGACATACTGTTGTATTTAAAGTTTGAGACTTTGGTCTTTGAGTTATTTAACTTTAGTTTTATAACTTGAACAAAATGCTTTTATATTTAATAATTAATACTGTTGACTTGTCATGAATCTCATCATCATAATTAAAGTTTAAGCTTTAAACTTATTGTTGTTTATACTTTATAGTTTATACTTTATAGTTTATACTGTTGTTATACTGTTGTCATTATTCATGCACATATTGATATTGTTGTTATGATGCTATCAGTTATTGACATATTTGATATTTCAGATTGCTCTCTTTCTCTCCATATATATAATATATTTTTAAAAATTCATATTTATATATATAGAAAAATTCATATATCGCCATCCCTCCACCATCCCCAAGAATCAGCCTTCGGACTACCATCCCTGTCCCTAAAACACCGTGGAACATAGCTAAAACTTCAAAAAAATTATATGCTTGATTTGCATATTTCATGCATTTGCCAATTTAATACATGGCATATGCTTGTTGAACTTCCCTAAATTGTCGTGGTCTCTATTGTTTGTTTTCCAAGTTTTTGTTGCATTATTGTCAAGTAGCAATGATACTCTTAATATTTGGCTTTGCTGAACCCAAATCATATGGCCTTGGTAAAAACCAGATTTCCATAGACACATCCCAGAGGACTGGAGGACATCCCTGACATCCAAGTTCTTGGGGAATTGGCAGGGATGTCCCCTTTTATTAGGACCGGTTAACCTGCACCATTTGATGCATAAAAATTAAAAGGTAACCTTTTAAACCAAGAATAATCCAGAAAACCCTATGTTACGCCAATTTTCCAGGACAGGGACAGTAAAGTATCAGGGTACACATTTCCAAGACAGATTTTTTGCAAGGCACTTTTTTGGGGCCAGCTATTAAAAAAAGGGAGCTTTTAAAACTATACGAAGTTTCAAACATTCATAAAGTATTCATCATAAATATAATGAAACCTTAATACGTAAATTTAGAGCTGAACTGAGATTTCACCAGTCAACATACAAATTGATGAATTTTTATTACTTTCATTGTCAATGTCCATATATATTAACTCATTAAATTGAATGTGCTTAGCACTTAGAACAATCAAATGTTTGTTCTTTCTTATTAGCTTTATATATATATATATATATATATAAAAAGCTAAATGTGCTTACCACTTGGAATAGTCACATGTCTGTTTGTTCATGTTCAAGCAGTATCTTTATAATATTATATAAATACCTCAATGTTTTGCAGTGCTTTTGTAGTTTAAATGTTTGCACAACTGATACAACAGTTTGATTGGATGCCTTCTGCCTTTGCAATCATCTTATCGACTTTAGCCTAGACTTGGGTTAAATTTAATTTGAAAATACAGGAGATTGGAAAATGTTGTGTTCAACGTACTAGCCTCAAATTTCAAGCCTATAAATGGCATTAAGTGCGCACTAGGGGAGAGGGGCCCATAGTGGGCTGAGGAGTCCTAATAGTGGAGATAAGTAGTCGCGATTGGGCTCCATAGTGGAGCACCTTAATATCCAATTGCAAAACACTTTTTATCTATCAAGTACACAAACTAACAAATCATGTGATGCCACATCAGCACACCAATAAAGCATGACTAAATGCACCACTATCGGTCTCACTATTTTTGGAGACCTTTTTGGATGCCTCAACAAAAAACATGCTGATGTGGCTCTAGCTGAAAATATAGAAACGTGAGTTGCCAAATAAACTATTGTACAAATTTGGCGGTGATTTGAAATTTCCATGTAAGATTTGAGAAATGCAGTTAGGGTGCTCCATATAGACCCCTCTCCCTATCATAAGCCATGCAAAAGTGTCAAGCATATTGATTCTATTTTAATAGAGCACTGCAATTCCCCAGTTACAATGTGCACATCTACTGATTCGATAATCACTGGCCTACTAAAATAGCAATTTCCTTTACATTGCTGATAACTCTCTTTAGCTAAAGCAACCAGTGTTCTCACTGAAACAAAGATTTACTTGACTCAAGAATTGTGCCAGGCTGATTGACAACCATTAGTTTATTAAAAACTTTACACAAAAATTGTTGGTGTGACTTGTGGACACCAAATACTGGGTATTGGACATGTCAATGGCATAGTTTCATTAAGTTTGGACAAAATTTTCAGTGCTATAAGTTAGTGTCATCGATATCATGAGCTACCACTAAGGTGACATTATTGTTTCATCCTCATACTACAGGGTTAAAACAAAACCAATGACATGTCCTTTTTTTAACCTTTTTTTCAAATATGCTCTTTCTTTTGCTAGGCCATCGAGGACATCTCCCCTGCTGTGCGCTGAGCTTTTTAAAAAAGAATGTCTTAGGGGCATTCCCAACCCATCCTGGAATCACTGAAATATCCCATATAGGGATGAAGTTTGAAAACACAGGAGCATGTCCCTGGGGTACACCAAAAAATCCTCCAAAAAGCTAAAAGGGAGAGGATCGTCGGTGCAAACTCAGCACTTGTATTTACTTTCTAAAATTTTCAGCTTCTTTTAATTTGTTTATATAATTTTAATCATCATCACAAAATTCAGGGAAATTTTTGCCATCCCTAAAACCGCATGCTATTGTTTTAGAAACTCGTAGAAACACTGGTAAAAACAATCATATTATCAAGAAAATGTCCCATGTGACATTAAAACTTGTTTGTAAAAAGCTGCCCCGAGCTTTATATTGCCTTGGAGTAGCATGATATCAGTTTCAGGGAAAATGTTCCAAACTGTTCCACGAATTAATTCTTTAGCCATGGGACAAAAAGATGTGGTCTAGGTATAAACACAAATATATACTAGCACTTGTATATATAGGAGGTTCAAGGGAGACATCGATATGAAATTAAAAGTAAAACATAAATGAATTGTAACAATACATAATTGGTTACATAAAATTATATATGTATACATAAAAGTATTGTATAATATAAATAGGTACATAACATTGTTGGATTTGTTTTTATTTTTTGAAACATTGAGAGCCCTTTGAACAATTTGTATCTAGTTTGCATTAGTCAAAGTTACATAAGGGTATTTCTTTGTCTTTTTGGAAGCTCCTCTTTTTAAGCCATGGAATTTTTATACTTGAAAAACAATGTTGATTAGATTGTTTTGAACAATTAATATCAAGTTTGCATTAGTCAAAGTAACATAAGAGCTTTGTTATGTCTTTTTTGCAGGTCCTCTTTTTAAACCCTAGAATTTGTATGTAGTGAAACACAATGTTGTTAGATGAGAAATCCATACTTTATAAATATTTAACTAGATATGAAAATTTAACCCAAAAAAATTAGTAGGGGGGTAAATCTTTTTCTTTTCTTTTCTTCATCATTGATTGTCAACTTGTAGAAGATACATTTTGTAATTGATGGGCTGTAGTATTTTTTCTCTATTAAAGAAGGGAATAATATAGTGACAAGTTTTACAAAGCTATAAAATCCTAAATTCTAGAATCAATTAGACATAACCATGGCATTAAATTAAAGAGAAATGATAATGTGTAGGTATAAAACATGAATAAAATAAGTAAATTGTTTGGCAAAATTCTTTACAATGATGTCAATATAGTTATAGTTGGTTAAATAAACATTGAATTTTATATATTGGAATTGTTGACAATAAACATTAAAATTGTTTTTGCAATGAACTATATAAAAACAAATAAGGATTTGAATTTTGAATGAAACTATTATAGTTGTTCTCAAAAGGTTAGTGATGAAATCTAGTTGAATCCCAAGCTCATGTTTTGTCCTTTGTAAGTATAAATCTTGCCAATTCTTCAACAAATCAATTCAATTAGTTTTAAAGCATCATATGTTTATGTGGGCAATCTCTCTTTTGTCAATTTGAGGTAAAGTTTTACGAATTCTAAATTTGATAGATTTAAAAAAAGTAGACTTCTATATGACTATGAAAATATTTTATTGTGTGGCCAAAACATGGTGTCGACAAGTAATTTGTGCCTTAAACTCATTGTTAAGTTAAATTATGCAAAATACTTGTGAAATTTAATATATTATGGATTTATATCTTTTATTTTAAAAAATAATTTAAAAAATTACAAATTTGTATCATCTCAAGGAGAAAAAAATGACATCCCATTATTAACAAAAATAAACCTTGACATCCCATGAGTTAGCATGTATTACAAGTTATGCCTCAAAGCACATGTAAATATATGAAATCTCCCTATTATAGTGAATTTGGAGAAATCCCTCTTTCCTATTTCCTATAGAATGTTTTGATTTGTATTTTTATTTTATTTTTTAAATATTGAGCTTTAAATAAGCCTCCAACAAATTTCAAAGATAAACTTCAATAGCTTTATGAGTTGTGTCACAAATTTTCACTAAGTTGTATTTTAGAAAAGATTTGGTTGAAATGGTATGCAAAAAGTTAAAACCAATTAAATAGAGAATAATAAAAGTAATTCCATAATAATTTTTATATCAAAATTAAGAAATATAAGTTATTCATCTTAAGAAAATCAAATAGCTCAAAAATCATTAAAATTTGCAAAGGGTGTATATGAGCTTATGGTTATTAAAACTTTGGTGCTATCCAAAAAAAACAAAATTGGTGATCAATTTCTAATTTAAGGGCCAACATTGTCATTACATGGTTTTAATTTTTGAGAAAGGGTAAGCACCACATATTGATGAAAAAAATATTGAACAATAAAGATTTATTATTTCTACCATTTTAAGATGTCAAAACTGAAAGAACACAAGATGAAATTATTACCAAATCAATAGATGAAAAAATGATTTGAAATAGACAATAATCTAATATAGATATGATATTCCTTTTGTTATCTTTGCTAGGAGGAATACTACCCCTCAAACATTGTGAGGGTGAGTACATGAATTTTAAGTCGTTATATCAATGTAAAAAAAAATTAATCAAC
>VDFB02058154.1:0-11685 GCA_007258455.2 Sequoia sempervirens
GGTTAGACAAACACCCACTTCTTATTTTTCTCACGATTTAAGTGCTACTACATTGAAATTTCAAATTTTTACAAAATATATTTAAAAAAAAAACCTAGTAGTTTATAAACTACATTCAATTTGCTAAAAATTCTATTGTTACATATTTTTGAAATAATATACATAATTTATTCAAATTTTTATGTCAAGTTGCCTAACTCTGATTTTTCTGAATTTTTTGCTATGTAAGGGCCTGTTTTTTTCATGATGATCCTGCACATACGTAGATTCAATATTAGATTGTTGATCAAGGAGTTGAGACCATTAAACCCTGAGAATTTGGGTGTCTTCGAAAGAATTGCAAAACGATCCTATACTAGGGTAGATTGGAAGGAGTATTCTAAATATTTGATTGATAAAAACCTTTCTTGTTAGTGCTCTCTCTCAATATGTTGAGCAAGAAGAATATGGATGGTAGTTGAAGATGTCCCCTAGATTGATCGAAGCATTACCCAAGTTAGAGTAGGTAAATTAGGACCCCCTATGGCTTACAACCACCTAGTGGTATAATCCTATTTGATTTTTGCGATCCTATCTTTAATGAAAATAAATCTTTGGTAGTTGGAAAAAGTGTTTTTTTGGTGGTATTTGAAGCAAAGAAAACATGGGTGGTACTAAAGAGCAATGCACAATTTTCTATACAAATATTGAAGTTGAAGACTTCTGTGCACCTTAGTCAAGCCTTAAGATTGAATTGAAATTAAAAAAGTGAGATAATTTGATGGCAAATGAATGCTGATTTGTGAATGGTAGTGAATGTTGTTGACTTGATATTCACATTGATGTGTGATTGTAAATTAGAGAGTGTAATTTGAATGCATTTCTTGACAATACATGTTGAATGATGTAGATAAGTTTTGTTTTAGTTATATGATTGAGTCACTAATTACTAAAACATAGAAAAATAGGGTTGGGGTTCAAACGCAGGATTTTTATACTAAATTTGAAAAGTTTCATCAAACTTACTATAAATAGAAAGGAAAAAATGGGGTGTAATGAACCTACCTATTTTCTATTTCATTTAGGAAATGAAATCCTCCAAGATAGAATTCACTTTCAGCCCTTAGGTGAGTCAATTCTATGGAAGATCTACAAATTTCCTTTATGTGTGCGTGTGGACTAAACAACACTTTTGGGAGATGAAAATAAAATAGCAAATCAACTCAAAACTGAAATCTAAGACCAAATTTGAGTAGATTAAACATAGAGCTAACATACACAATTTATTTCATGCATATTGAATAAAGGGAAAATGTTGTGCACTTGTTACAAAATGATGCTTTTGGAGGCTTTTTGAGGATTCACTCACCTATTGGAGAATGGGTCTTTGTTGAGATTTATAAAACTAGTTTTTGGGTCCTCTTCTTTTGTGTCCGCACTTCCAGATTCTTCAGGTTTCACAGTTGGGTAGTCGGAAATAAATCTGAGATCCGAGTTTCCGTGAGATGACAACAAATGCAACTTTGCAATTTTTAACTTTTGAGATCTTCAACTTTTCTTCAACCTGCAAACCTGCAACACATAAAGAGGGGATTTTTCTTTTTCGGTGAATGGGGATTTGCCTTGGTCAAACTCCATTTTAGTAATTAAACCTTGAAATGAAACAATGAAACATGAAGGAATGATGAATGAACAAATGTAACATGCCTCCGTTTTGGCTCTTTGATCGACATTGTTCTTCCCTGTTATGGTTGTGTTTGATTATGCTTATGATGTGACTGTGAACTTAGTGATTGTTTGATCATGAACTGTTTAGTGATGCGCATGTTATATCATGATGTGACGATTGTGTCTGAAGTGCTGTCATAATAGTGGTTTAATTCTAAGAGGAACAAAATTTTAGCTTAATCCACATATTTTAGAAAATATAATGATTTAAAGACTTCAAAAGTTCCATTTAAGGATTCAATTAAAGAGGGTTTCATTAAAATCACCTTAGATCAAACCCTTGGATAGAACCTCACTAGTTTTTAAACCATACCTATAAATCGTCTCCTTTACACCTATCAAAATGCTAATAAAAAATAACTTTTGATTTAGCTTTTGGGGAATCAAATGAATTCATTTAAAATTTATTTCAAATGATTATGGTATTCCTCAGAACAAGCTATCCAATGAATATAATTTTAATATGTTTTGGTTTTGTTATGTATTTGTTTTTTAAGTTTTATTAAACATAGGTTTTTCATCAAAAGTGAATTTCTTTGTTCTTCACATGTGGAAAAATAGAAGATTATCAAAAAAAATAAAAAAAATATGAGTGCACCAGATATTGAAGTCGTTGATCCAACAAAAAAAATAAAAATAAAATTTTTGACATATACAAAAAAAGTTGTGTTATACGGTCGCGTTGTGTCTGAATTGTAATTTGTTTGACTTTGAAACTTGATTAAGGAAAAAATGTTCAATAAAAAACTATCTAACAAAGTGCAAGCACTAGATATCAGAGTTACAAATCTAAATTTGAAAGAATTATAATTTTATCCTTCATGGAAAAAGTTATGCGTTATCACGATTGAAATGCGTCATGTTTTTGAAAAAATCAATTTTAAGTGGGAGATGGAAAAAGAGAGATTACGAATTTGATTCCAAAATTTTGAAAAAATATTTTTTAGATCCTGAGACAAAAAGTGATGAGACTCTAGTTTGCCGCAGTCTTCAAATTCCCTCCTGATTTAGGCTATAGGTGCGAATGTGAGATTTAGTTAAAATAATAATTTAGGTGTCGGCTTGGCCAAAATTGTAAGCCACTATTATGGGATCACCCACGAGGCATGCTTGGGATTTGGAACTTGATTACTTGTGATCGTGATTGATTAAATGATGTGGAAGTTATATGTTGATGTGATGTTCTTTTATTCCGATGTTATCCTTATGGCATGATTTAGGATAACTTAGAAGATATCTGATTAAATGATGTTTTATGCTATAGATCATATCATTGATGTTAGATGCATCAGTTAGAGATACTGTATTGGTGAAGGGGACAGATTGTATCACTTGCTTGCGAGCGCCCTACAATTCACGGCATGTTTGATCATAACATACATATATATGTTGCACGTTTGGCATGTTCTTTGTTGCAGGTTTGCAGGTACATGACATCGACTCCACCTGGTTTCACAGGTGTGAGCGTGTCCATTTACCAACGGAATTGATTGGGAGATAGTAGCTAGGTTTTCCGAACCAAGTCGTCACCCTAGTCATAGCGTGTTGTCGGGTTGTCATCGGGGTCAGTTGTTTTAACTTGGCCAGTTTCCCCTTGAGTGTTTATTTAATTTCAATTTTAAGTTTATTAAATGACTTGCGTAGTTTAATTAATGATTAAATGTGTTTAATTGCAAGTTAAAAGTGATTAAATGACTTTTAAAATTTATAAATGATGATTGTTTTGTCTTATTGAGATGTTGGAAAATTAGTGATTAATTAATAAAATAATCTAATATTTGAATTATATTTATTTTATTGACTAATTAAATTAATAGGGATAAATTAAATCAATGTAGCCATGTTGGCATCATTAGATATTTGGATTAAATAAATAAAAATTAAAAAAATGTTTTATATTTTACTCCTAGAAATAAAGCTGAAAAATAATGTTATTATGAATTGTTGAATTATATTTTGTTAAAAGAAATTTATTTGACCTTGGGGTTGTAAATAGATTTTTATTTTAAAAAGGATATTATGCAAATTACACTTGGAAATAGAAATTGTTTTATGATTTTGCAAAAATGAAATATCTTCATTTAGCAATAAGTTTGGTGCGTGAGTCCATTTTTAGGGCTTTGACAAATTTGGAAGGACTTGCATAAGGAAATTAGGATTTTTATTTTCATTTTAATTTTGAAAATGGAGAATTCAAATGGGAGAGCAAAAATTGGATTGGTTTGAAAAAAAAAAGAATTGGTGAAGGGAAGATTGAAAATTGGAGAAGCTGAATTCAAAAGCAAGGGCAAGATCTCCATTAACAAATCTTCAAGCATTTGGAGAAAACAAAAGGTTTTTTCTTTCTTTTCCTTCTTGTTTTGGTTTCAATTAGTAATGATTTAGAATCTGTTTATGTTTCCTTTTAAAAGATTCAATCCTTTTGTTGCAATGAAAATACCCATCAAAAGAAAAAAAACTAGTTGCAAGATTGAACAAATAAATAGTGAAAATCTTGGTTAAATTGTGTGAAAATCTTCAAGCTGGGGTTTGGAATTTCAATAATAAAAAAAAATCCTTATTAGATCTTGTTTGTGAAATTCGTTCTGATTTTTCTTTTTACCAAAGAGGGTTTTGTTTTTTTTTATGATTTCGAATTTGAATGAAATTGAATAAATTTAAAATAAAATAAAATTTATTTTATTGTTGTGAGGGAGTTCTTTGAGGGGCTCACCCTGCTTGTATGGGAGGCGACAAAGGAGCCATGCATGGCCCTTCTGTGCCATGATGAAGGGAAGCGTATGTTAAACACAATAGCCTTGTGGTGGAGTTCAATTTAATGAATTATACATCCACACCTGTATGGAGTTAGGTTGTAAGTCCAACTGTAGAACTCCACCGGCAGCCCACATCCCTATGGAGTGAGGGATCTTTCTTTTAAAAAATTTTGTTTTCTTTTAATTTTAAAATATATTTTAATATTCTAATATTATATTATAATATTCTAATATTATATTATAATATTAAAATATTATTATATATAGGTTATAAATATATTTTAATATTTATTATTATATCATATAATATTAAAATATTATTATATATTTTGTTATGAATATATTTTAATATTAATATTATATTATATAATATTAGAATATTATTATATATAGTTTTAGCGATAAATTGGAATTGTAAATTGGTGGGTTTTAAATAGAATATTTAAAGAATAATTATATATTTATGATATGTGCTATTTAAATATAATTGATTTAAGGTGTTGATTTTAATTAATCGAATTTATTTAAGTTATGTCTTGAACGGGAAATCTTGGAGTCTTAAATGATATTTAAATATCTAAAATAGAACTTACTCTTAAATGATTACTGCATTGGTATTGAGGAAATGAAAATCGATATTTAATCAAACGTTTTATATAAAATATTGACTTGATTTATTTATTCTATGATGAAATATGGAATAAATGGTTTAATTTAAATGTTAAATTATTACGATATCTTGATTTTGATTATAATAGCGAAACTTAGAGATTATGAATACCTTAGTTCAATCAGATAGTTTTAATCATTAAACTTTGATTATAGAACATAATTGAAGAGCTTAGGGTAATGAATGAGTTATTTTAATCAAAGGACTTTATTTGTCAATGTTGATTTATTTATAATTTGATTTTGATTAATCATAGATTGATCAAGTAGAGTTGTATTATTGGTTTAAATTCTCTAATGTCGGCAAGAGGATTTAAGTATATACTATTTAGTGTAATTGAATGGAATATATTTGTGTTCAAGAAGAGATGCGTTTTAGTTGATTTATTTAATGCAGAGTTAAGATTAAGACGGAGTTATTTGATCTAAATGATTATTTACTAAAAGTTTAACTTATAGAACACAGTGGTTAAACTTAGAAGTAACGAATGATTTAATGAATCATATGAGATTGAGTTGTTGACTTATTGCTATAAGAGTAATTTATTTAATCCAGATGTCTTACAAATCAAGTGGATTTACTTACACTATAGTCCGATTGAGGGACATAGAGTGATTGATTGGTTTAATTCCAGTTCGATGATGTTATTTATTAATATGTCTTGATTTAGAATATGGCTATGAAATTTAGAGTAATTGAATGGTTGATATATATATGTCAACGTCGTGAAAAGAAATGAGTTTATATTGGATAAATGCAAGTCATGAAATCTATGCTTGACTGGATTTAGGAAATCCGAACATTAGCTTACCTATTTGTCTGAAATGTTTTCAGTGTTAAATTGTTCGCCTTCAATGTTGTGGAATGAGAGTGAATGTTTTGAGAGTCTTCCAGATATGGGTTCATTTATTGGTATGGGTGGTTGTACGTGAGTCAACCCTTGTTATGTACTTTGGTTT
The DNA here is from genome assembly GCA_007258455.2 of Sequoia sempervirens. Classification (NCBI taxonomy): domain Eukaryota; kingdom Viridiplantae; phylum Streptophyta; class Pinopsida; order Cupressales; family Cupressaceae; genus Sequoia; species Sequoia sempervirens. The sequence goes on from VDFB02058154.1 coordinate 6,093, forward strand.
CTGTGTAATGAGGAAAGTTGTTTGTCAAAATTACATCTTTAGACATTTAAGAACATGTGATTATATGATTGTTGACTTTGAGTCATTTCTTGTTGATCATGTAAGTCTTCCAGTTGGGTTTCTTGGGATGATGATTGTTGCCTTGTGATTGGTTATTGTCTTTCTTGGGTAGAGCATGAGACTTGTATCAGTGGAAACCTGGTTCTTCGCACGGGTGGTGTGACCTTGTGATTAAAGTTGAGTCTTTTTTTAAGTTCAGTATGTGGGTCATCATTATGTTAGTCAACCTTGTGTTAGCCTTGGGTAGTGCACGCTTTGGGTTCTATTTTGTACATCTTTAGTGATGTGTTACCTATTGAGGTGTTTGGTTATTTGTGATCAGTGTTAGTGCATTGTCTACCCTCGGCATGTGGTTGAGTTATGTGTTTTCGATAGGGGAGTGGCTTTCAATGAGCGTCGGGCCCAAAGTGGTTCCAGGATAACTCGTGTGAGAGTCAGTTAACTAAGTGAAAATTAAAATAATTTATACTAGGGATAGAGTAGCTTGAATAGTAATAAGATAATTTAGCCTCACTCATTGGCTCAAGGGCTTGTACGAGACTTGAGATGAGTCGGGAAGGCCTGGAATGGCAAGATCGTTATCTCGTCTTTACAAGAGATAATCGATTCCGCTCTGGTGTGCATGTGGGGCCGGGAGTCGGTTGAGGTTTCTAGGATATCCCTAGAGGGGGGCCGGGACCTAGGAAGACTTGCTAGGAGATCCCATGCAGCCTTTGCGATGACACTCCTCCTATGACAGCAGTCGGTATGGTGTTGTACCGTTGGTTTATTTTGTATAGTGATTGTACTCGATTTTGTACTCTGGAAGCATTGTAACCATGATATTAAGTGATGTGGTATATGTTCTTGTTTGCAGATCAGTTTTGTGTTAGCCTGTGTCTAGTGGTAGATGGTCTTGTCTAGGAAATCCTTGTTACTATCTCCTAGCATGGAGGGAGTGGAACCTTTTGGATTCCACGTGGTCGGGTGGTGTGCTTCTTAATCCGTTGGTACTTCTTGTTTGTGTGGTTGTGATTTCTAGTTGGAGAGCTCGTGGGAATCAATTTCTTCTCATGCCTTGTTCTCTCAGTCCTTATTGTATTTTATAACCCCTCAGTTGTGATCGAGGTGGAATTTGTAATATGAAATCATTTTGTTGGAATTACCTCATTCGAGGAATGAGTGTTGTAATCTTATTGTTTAAATATTGTTAATTGAAATCTTTTGGTATTTCTTATCCTTCATTGTAAGTTATCTTGTATGGAATGTATGTTGTCTCTTCTCCTTAAGTGATTAATGTTTCAATTTATATTATTGTTGTTGTTGTTTGGGTTTTTAAGTAATCTTTGTCTCGTGGCCTTAGAGGTTGTTGGCAATGTGTATTCATCTTTCATGTTGTTTGTACTTAAAAAAAAAAAAATTGGTGCATTTAAGTAGTGAATTGCAACTTCCTCTAGGGTTGTGTATGTGTTACATCATCCATCCTATCTTCATAAGTCTTGAAATTTTCCATCAACTCCTCCTTGGTAACTTCCACAAATTGAGGGGCATATGATGATTCAGGAGTTGATTGTGCCATTTGTACATCTTTAGATTTAATGGAGGTAGTTTCCTCATGATTTTGAGGAGGTGAAAGAATTGGGGAAGGAGGAGAAAAGATTGTAGCATGTGAGGTACCAGGTTGCAATGCTTGGAATTGTTGTTTCCATAGAGCCATTTGAGTTTTCATTTGAGCGATCTATTGTTTGCTCAAGTTGTACTCAACAACCACCTCATTATATTTGGTTCTAAATCTATCCCTTTCCTCTATTAATGACTAAATTATGGATTTGGTGAATTGTAACACATTAAAATTCATGGTTTCTACCTCCAAGGAAGTTGTATCTAAAACTCTTTTTATGATTAAGCCTCCTCTTACACCTAGGGCACGTTCTGCAACATCAATATTTTTAGTGGTTGGGGCTAAAGCCCAAATAGCAAGAGTGTCCCACTACTGACTAAAAGTTGACCCTTGTAAATCCAATGTGACTTCTTCTTCACTGTTAAAAATGGGGGCATCTTGTCTTCTCATAGTGTCAAAAGAAATTGTTGATGCCAGGTCCCATTCTGGGAGTAATAACACTCCACTCTTTCTCACCAATCCCTTGCCCTCTTCTACATAAATGTTTGAATAATTGACCCTCATTTCATCTTGAACATTAGCTTCAACAAACTCTTGGGGCTTCTCAGGGCTCTCACTTCTCGTTGTTTGCACCAATGTTGCATATTCATCCTTCATTGCTCTCCATACATATTCCTTGAAAGATTGTGTCTTGACAAATTTATCATATTCCATAAAGCTTTCACAGACTTGTAATCAGACATCCTCAGAGTTATTTATTCCACTTAGGTCAGCTTTCCTCAACCTAAGGCTCATAGTTTGTGATATTATTTTCCCTTGAGGATATGGCATCCCCTGCATTATTTTCTCATCATTTATAGCAATTTCATCATCTAACTCCTCTACAGGATAGTCAACCAGACTAGAAGCTTCAACATTTTTCTTCTTTATTGATGGGCATGGCTCCCTTGGAGGGGATGATTCTCTAGTTGGATAATCCAATTCAATTATTTCAAGGGAAAAAGAATGTTGAGGTGACAATGGAATTGGAGGTAGTTGTTGCTGTGGTGAATGCACTTTTGACTCCCTAGATTGTGTAGGAGTAGAAACTATTTGCTGCTTCCTTATTCTGCCTATCCTCCTTGAATATATGTGCAGCTTCTTCAAAGCCTGCACAACTAAATCTCCCTCCATCATAGGGTCCTTCCCCTTATCTTTCACAACTTTTATCTCCTTTAATCTTGCCACTACTTTGTCAAAATATTGTATCACAACTTCAATCTTTAAAATTGGGTCACTAATATTTGATAAAGCTTTAAAATCAGGCTTCTTAACCTTAATTTCTCTTTCCAATTCAAAAAACACCCTACTTCTTCATTTTGTCAATTTGGACATCAAGATCAAAAATATTTGTAATGAGGTCATCAAGCATAGTGTGGGTGTGAACATACCGACCTCCCCTATTTCTCTTCATTAACCAAACTATGAATCCCTCAAGGTCATATGTCTTGTATGCCAGGATCTTCATATTGTAATGACTGAGATAGTGCTCCACAATATTTATCCATACATATGTAATCATGACTAAATCAGCAAACATAGTGTATGTAGGGAAAAAAGTTCCCTTTCGCTTCTCATCCAAGAAGAAATCATCTACATTCCCTAGCTGCCATTTCACCTCCAGAAACCCAATCCTCAGAGGCACTTCCTTGGGGAGTATGTGGGGTGTCAATTGTGTGCCAAATACCCTTAGAACTATACAATTGTTATAAGGGATTACATCCCCCCCAGTTGTGAGCAATATTCAAATCAGGCCTCCTTTCAGTTGGCCTCAAAAATTCATGTAATTCCTTTCAGATCCTAGGTACATCCACCATTAGAGCCTATCTTAGTTTGTTGGAAAAAAGATTTGTAGCAGTCACATAGTTATTCTTTTGTTCATTCCTATCCAATATAGGGGTCCATGACTACACCAACATCTCAATACCATCCCATAGAAAATATTTGGCACCAATTTCTTTCTACACTTCTAGGTTTTTCACCAGCAAAGATGGGCTAAAACAGCAAATTGCCCATACCAAAGTCAATGCAAAGATGGATGAAATATGCTTAAATACAATGTCTAAATACAATAAACTAATTAAAGAAATGACTTATTAATGCAAAACCTAACAAATGAAAGTTATTTGTACACACAGTGATGTATGCAAAATGACCTAAGAATGCAAACAAACTATAACATAAATAAACAAGACTAGAGAGGTGCACCTGTAAACTAAAATGTGATGTAGAGAGACTCTAGAATCCAACAGATTTTGTTGTTAAGGCCAGTTGTGAAACTTACGCCAAGTTGGTTGACTTAGTCCTATTTTGGGGTGATTCTACGATAACAAGTTTCTGCCAAATGGGTATCCGAAAATGCAGAAATCACTTTTCAGGCCTAACAATGGAATCCATCTACCACTGATGCACTTAGTCCATCTGGGAATCTTGGGAAATTTAGGGTAGGAATTTGTTTCTTTTTGTCTGCACTTCCCTTCCTAACAAGTGTCTAGTTCAAATTCTAGAGAAAACGAGCTGAAAGACGTCTCCAAGATTCAATTAGGGCTTTGTTGACACTAGTACAAAAATAACAATATATGATTAAAAAACTACTAAAAATTGCATATAAATGACTAAACATGGTCACATGACCATTAGTAGTTTATTACCAATCATTTATAATGTGACCAAATTGATGACTAAACCATTTTTAGTCATTTATTTGGTCATTGATTTGGTCATTGATTTAGTCATTGATTTAGCCAATTTACTCATTGGATTGTTGTTAACTAGTTATTTATTTAGTCATGGTAGTGATTTATTTAGTCATATTTATCATTAATTTTTCATTTATGTAGTCATTGATTGAGTTACCTAGTCATTTATTTAGTCATTAATTTAGTCATATACTTAGTCATTACTTTAGTTATATATTTAGTCATTACTTTAGTAGTATATTTAGTGCATTTTAAATTTCTATCATTTGGTAGTTAATATTTATTTTATTAATCAAAAATATTACTTATCAACTATCTAAAGGATTTGCACAATAAAACAACAATGAGGAGGTAAAAATAGCTTATTTTATTAATCAAAAAGATGTTACATACAACTATGTGAGCTTGAAAATAGAGTTACAATTTGTTGTCCCAACATGAAAGAACTTGAAAAGATTACAATACATTGTTGAAAGAGAAAAAAATTAGTTGAAATCAACTCCAAAACCTTGCCTTTATGCTATTAAACAAATTACAAAAGAATAGGAGCATGACTATTCTTTTATATGATAACCTATAGTCCCTTACCCTTGTATTTCTTATTGATCCTCTAACTATCATTTGTGCATGAATATTCTTTTATATCATAACCTATAGTTTTTTACCCTTGTAATGCATAAGTACATGATACATCTTTGCAAAGGAACTTCATTCTATGATTGTGATAAAGCTCCAATCATCTATAGGCTACCCTCATTTTGATTACTACCATATTATGATTGTTTCTCTTACCATTGAACTATCCCTTAAAAAATTGATCATTTACCTCTTCATCTTCATATCTTGCTGGTTTCTTTATCACCAATCAAAAATCCTACCAACTGAAGTAAATTTGAGTCATTGTCCACAACTTTCCTACCTGTCAACAACTTGAGAAGAACAATACCATAGTTGTAAACATCAAATATCCCATTAAGCCTTGAGGTTCTTGCATAAACTAGGCCAATATAACCAGTAGTACCCATAACATAGGTGGAGGTGTGAGTTTTGGTCGAGGAAATGCACTTGGCAATGCCAAATTCTGACAAATGTGCTTTGAAGTTGTCATCTAAAAGAATGTTAGATATGTTTACATCCCTGTGAACAATGCATTGCTTACAGTCATGATGAAGATATGCTAATCCTTTTGTAGCAC
>VDFB02058156.1:0-45704 GCA_007258455.2 Sequoia sempervirens
AAATAGTTATACCAAGCAGTTGATTGCCTTGTCTATGCTACAAAATTTTCCATACATGTCTCTAAAAAATTGGAATCTACTCCTCCCACATTGGTAGATCTTAGAAACTATTTTGGTTTTCATATCTATATCTAAATTTACCTCATCACTAAACCTACCTCATCACTTATGTTGTGATATATTTTAAATGTTTCCTTGATTAGTCTACCTACAAGGGATTCTAACCCTTCTCTCCACTGTTATAAGACTCTTTATTCAAGGCTAAGTTAGAAACATGGAGATAGGTGTAGCCTATCTTGCAATCATGACTCAAAATGGAAGCATGGACAAAGCATTTGAATTGTTTGACAATTATGTTTTCATATAAATGTATGCAAAATGTGGTAGCATTGAAAAGCTAGTGAGATTGGAAAGATAGTGAGCTCACTCACTAGCCTACCAATGCGGTAGGGTTGAGAAGGTAGGGGCAGCGTATGCCTCACAGAAATGGGGTCTCATGGTGACTGTGAGACCCCATTTCTATGAGGCATACACCACCCCTACCATCTCAACCCTACCGCATTGGAAGGCTAGTGAATGAGACCCCAATGCAGTAGGGTTGAGAAGGTAGGAGCAACATATGCCTCATAGAAATGGGGTCTCATGGTGATATGCCTCATAGAAATGGGGTCTCACGGTGATACATCACCGTGAGACCCCATTTCTATGAGGCATACACTGCCCCTACCTTCTCAACCCTACCGCATTGGCAAGCTAGTGAGTGAGCTAGTTTTACAACGCTCCACTAGCTTGCCAATGTGGTAGGGTTGAGAAGGTAGGGTCAGCGTATCACTATGAAACCCCATTTCTATGAGGCATACACTTCCCCTACCTTCTCAACCCTATCGCATTGGCAGGCTAGTGAGTGAGCTAGCTTGCCAATGTTCCACTAGCTTTCCAAGGAATTTGAATTCACATGCCTTGTCCATGCCTCCATTTTGAGCCAATCTTGTAATCATGGCATGACACATTACCATATTTCTTTAAGGCATTCCATCGAGAAATTTTTTTTTCATTCTCTCATATTCATCCACATTTGACTCATCATTCTCTTCACAAAGCTCTTTATACAAACACCCAAAACTGAGACCAGGGAATTTTGCAACTTTGAACCCCACTATTCCTAATACAATATGAAAACGGTCTAGCAAGACCTTATTTAGATGACAACACCTAAAAAATACCTAAAACCAATTACATAACCAAGATTGACAAAACTTGAAAATTGGACTCCTATGGTGCCCCTGCACCACCTTTGTCTATGCTAGAAATACTCTTCTACAAGATGATTGCAAGTATTTTTTATGAAGCCTTGAATGACATATATTTCATTTATTTGAATGGATAAAATTTTTAGGAACTAATATTCATCTCATTACCATGCTATAGGTAAAATTATCCACCATGCTGAAGAAATGAATAAGGAATAAACTAATAGATGAAGAGTATGAAACCTTCAAAGCAAAGGAGAGAGAACAGGTGGCGACATATCGTGAAAAGAAGAAATTGGATACGATTGACAAAAAAAGCCAATTGAAGAGGAACCTCAACCATCGAAAAGAGAATAGGAATTGGTAGCACAAAGGGAACAAATGCAAAAGAGTAGTGGTAGGATAGATTTGGATACCATAGTTGGAGACACTCCGTCTACCACAAGTGAATATGAAGGGACACCATTAAGCACTAGCAAATATGGAGGGACACCATCTACCGTAAGTGAATATGGAGGGACACCATCTACCACAAGTGAATATGGTTGGACACCATCCACTGCATCTCAAGTTGAGAGTACATCATCACTCAGATTTGATGAAGAAGGTATGCCATCATCCCCATGTGAACCTCAAGGTATGTCTTCTACTCAACCCTCGATCGAAGGTACGCAATCTAGCCCACCTCAATTAAATATTGATGAAATTACTAATGTTGAGATGTATGTACCTAGGAGAACACCACCTAGAATTTTGCATAGAAAGCCAAAGTATTTGATTAATATGGATGAGGATATTTTGTAGCACATGGAAGGAAAGATTTCAGCATGCACTTTTAGAAGATATGTTGATAAGATTTGGAAATTCTTCTTTGAAAGGCTAAATGAGGTTGCAAGATGTCAACTATTTGTTTAAATGATGTGGGGTATAAAGTATAGAAACATCATGAAGACTCTTGGGTTGAGAACATCAAATGCATCAAGTGAAAACACTATTGTGAAGAATCTAATGGATGCTTATGAGAGTGTGGGTAAGACCTCATGCTCAAAGGATAGTAATGTCACCCGACATGTCATTACATCAACTTTGGTAAGTAGTCAAACAAAGAGAGTTTGTCTCATTAGAAAGAGAAGTGAACAAATGATAATTAGTAGAATTTTTTTTATCAAAAGCTGTTCAAAGGAGTCAAAGAATTGAGGGCATCAATTCAAATGAATTATGGGCATTCTTGGAGAGACTGCCAGAAAAAGATAAAAAAGTTGTTGAAGCATTGAGAACACTAATTGAAGAGTATTGGAAGAATAACACAAGACCATCTCCAAATAAAAGGTATGCGGTAAGAAGGAGAATCGGTAGTTAGAACCGTGAGCCACATCTAAAACATTTTTTGGATATGATTCAAACCCAATTTTTTCATAAATTTTAAAAGGATCATCCTCAAATTAGTATTTTTTAAATATTTTTTGAAATGCTTAAACCTTTTTATGTCAAGATAAATCACACAAACACAACTTGTTGCTATAGAGCACATTTTGAATTTTGTAACCATTATGATGTTTATCATTCTGTATGTTTAGATTTGCATACTAACGATGTTTTGTAGGATTGTGGCATAGAAGCCCCACCAAAATATTCAAGAGATTTGTTATAATTTTTTTTATGTTAAATAGAGGATGGCCAAATATTCTATAGGACAACATGCTTGGATGGTTCATGCGAGTGTTGTGGTGGCTTGTAGCATATACCAGTATGTCAACGTATGGAAAGCATAGATGAGGTGGGATAGAAACTAGTAGAGTTCAGAAAGTATAAAATAGTGGCATATGCTACAAAAGATGGGTCTCAAGCAAAAAGGTGTGATTTGGTTATTCAGAAGATTCCAATGTATTAGTTTATGTCCATGTTTCATGAAAATATAGTGTATGATTATGCCAGGCATATCAATAGATCCTGATGGTTGGACACACAATTCAAGCTATGCAAGGACACCTTTCTAGTTGGCAGCATAGTATCAGTGGTTGACTTTGTAGAGAACTACACTCTATAGCCACAGCGTGAGGTGCAGTCAAAGTATTAGAACTCCACATAGGTTTCGATATTTGTGCACATAGCATTCATTCTTGCAGTTGATAGTACAAAGGACCAAAGGAAGGTATTGAGGGAGTATCACTTTTATATTAGTGATGATCACACACATTCTTCATAGTTCATACAAGGTTTCTTCTAGATGTTCTACAGTGATTTGGCTCAAAGGGGCATAACACACGGTTGGCATATAATATGGTCAAATTGCAACACAGTTCAAGAACTCACACATGTTCTACTGGTTGAGCAAGATGCATGTAATTACAAGTGTTCACATATGTGGAACTTTTGTGAGGATAGGCATGGAAAGGGGGAGCATGATGGTATAGGAGCATGTGTGAAAAGAGAATTAGCACAAGAAGAGTTAAAGTATAAAGATAGTGCAAAGTTCATAGATGTAAGATCAATCGTCAAGTGGTGTAATGCTTTGATGGGTCCAGGTAATGAAGGTACATCTTCAGTTCATAGATTTTTTGGTTGATGGATGATAATAACATTGCACCATATGAGGATTTTTGTACATTAACATGATTAAATGAACTACACTCTTTCCTAAGCTCAAATGCAGGTTCATGGAGTATCGATACATGAAAGATGGCATGCTTTTGTTCTTCATGTACAATGCAAGCTTGGAGTGATTGTGAGTCAGGGGAGTGGGTTGACAAATGGTTGACAAGTTATCTTAGCCTAGTTGACAAGTATCACCCTTTGACAACATTGGAACTAACATAGATGGAATCATCGGTCGACTTTGACCATGTATCAGATCTAGTTCAACTAGGCAATATATCTAATTGCTTAGTTTTTGAAATTCCATATTGTTATCTTACTTTGTAGTGTATTCGCAATGTTGACTAATTTGAAGAGATTTTTTGCACATATCATTGTAGGTCATGTTTATGCAGTTATTGTAGATGAAGACAATGAAGAAGGAACATACTATTACTTATGTCATTGTGTTGAAGCCAAAAAGAAATTGGAGGCCCCAATTATAGATGGAGAAAACATTGAATACCCTACAAACTCAGTTATTATTACTAGAAATTGGCTTAGAAGGTACCCATATAAGAGTGTTAAACATTGGCTATTTCAATACTTTGACACACATCGTAGGATTCTTCATTACATGAACCTTGTCGTGGCATCCAATGTTCGTTTGACCAAATATGGGGGTAGACCTTTGAACAAGACCTTGTGGAAGGTCTGTGAGTTTGACCATGAGGAAATACTTGACACAATAAAGAGTAGAGTAGACCCGGATGGTTCATTGGATTAATTTGTAAGTATGCACATTTGTTCTTATTAATTTATACTTGTATGCACATTAATTTATTTTATTCCAATGCTATCATCTTCTTTTACTTTTCCTATTTGTAAGTAACCTACTAAAAATTGATTGGTGTCCCCTTGCAGAAAATGCATTTGAAGTTAACCTTATCATTGTTGATGGGTGTTTTTGCACCTTCTCAACACAGGCAACACACAAGTATGCTACCTCTCTTGTAAGGAAATCTCCAACAACAAGTTGCTAAAAATTACCCCAACGTCTCTTAGGTGTGAGGTCATGACAATACTTGGAATCTCTCAATTGGTTCAATGTGATTTTGTTGGTAATCACAGGACACCCTTACATGGGTTAAATTGGAAGGAAATTGGTCCTTTGAATAGAGTTCATAATTTTTTTGAAGTGTTGCTCTATTGCTGCAAGTTTGGGACAATAGTCTCAAACTCCACTATGATCTTCAAATTTTACTTTACAATGTGCAATGAACTTTATCTAAAGCACCTATTTAAAAGAAAAGTCAAAAGGGAAAGGAAGGGAGTAAGTTCCTAGACATGAACCTACTGATGAACAGTGACAATGAAGGATGCTATAGTGGAAAACCTTCCTAAAACTAAATCCCACTTAACCAGATCAATTCATAGTCTCATGAAACTAGTGCAATCTTCTACGGTATGCAAACTTCAATCACTCATTCACCACAAAGCATGAATAAAAGATAGAATTTAAGTGTAGCATTCAAAAACAATTAGACTAGCTTTACACTACAGTTTATCATGAATAAACAACAAAAAGCATGAACAAGGAAGGGAATCAACATAGCAGAATCATTCACCATCAATGAACAACATTAAATAATCTATTGAAGCATTCTAAAAAATAGACCAACAAAGTTAATCTACTCAATTTCACTAACTAAGAAGAGAAGAATCATGAAACATGAAGTTGGAACTCAAAAATCCACCAAAATCAATGAACTTCTATTAAAATTCCAGCAGCATGTCTTTACAACAACTCAACTCTCTATTTGAAAATGAGAGGAGACCCCCTATTTATGGTGTCCAAAAAGAAAAATGGATGGCCAAGATTCAATATCATTGTGTGGCCAAGATTTACTACAAGTTAGGGGTTCATCCTCGAGCTCACCATATGTTAAAGTAGCTCCTTGAAGTTTCAATTGAGCAATCTTCCCATCGATCCATTGCTTTGTCTTGGCTTCTAAAAACTTCATCAGAATGTCGAGGTCATTCATCTCTTCCTTGGTTCCAATCAATTAGTGGTAGCGGTAGATTGGCGACATCATATCTGGGATTAATCACTATGTTTTCATCTTCAACAATCTATTCTGGTACTGGAAACTTGACCATTTTGACAAAATAAGCCATCATGCGCATGTAATGCCTCATACACACTTCCTTATCATCCCTAAAATTAGCCTAAAATTACTCGACATTATGCAAATGGGCGTATTCTACCTCAACTTTCTTCTTTAGCTCTCCATATGGGTCCATTCGTGGTCGGGAAATGTGGAACTCCAAGTTATATTCAACAAGCTCTTTGTCTGAATAATCTGCACACTGGGATGCGGGGAGTGCATACATACCCTAACCAAATGTGAGGGGATAAGGGATCCTCACCCTATGCTTGTCGCTCATAAGGGTGTGCGCACACTGCAACTATTGAGAGAGTTCAAGTAATATCAATCGATCATTTGGGTATTGAGGTAGTTTATATGGTTTCTCTGAGAAGCCCTCGACTTAGATGTATGTAAATTTGGGAAATTGAATAGACAGGATGCTGAAACAGTGGATGAAGGCATTGGAACTATGGGTCACCCTTCTTTCAAAGTCTCCTCCAAGTAACTAGATGATGTGCCTGATGAAGGCATCATTAACTCTGCAATAGTCCTTAAAGTTCCTATACTGGAGTTGCAGATATTTGTCGTATACCTTCAATTCCCTTCACGGGGTTTGACTAGGAGCTATAAATAATCCCCTATATTGGACATAGTCAGCAAGTAGATAGACCAAGTATGAGGTCATGTAGAACTGGGAGGTCTTCTTTACTGCCACAAATTGTTCATGTAGGCAGTTGCTTATCATGCCTGCCCAGAGAAATTGGGTCTTTCCCCTAATGATTTCTTCTATAAAATACAACATTCACTCTTGGAAGAATGCTGCAGTCGAGAGGCTGAAGACTCTACTTAATAAGTTTACCAAGTCATGGTAATCCTCATAGAAATCACTTCTAAAGAGTTCTTGGGGCACTTTGTTTGCACTGCCCCTCTTCTCCTTTAGCCATTATTGATTGATAAGCTTCTTGCACTTGATGGGATTGATATCCCATGTGGTATTGGAATATTATTTAGATGCTTCTTCCATTTCATCAAAGGTGGGTATATGAAAAGTGTGCCCAATAGACTTGGTTGAGAAATCAGCCAATATGTTTCCATCTCTATCCACTATTCTTTTAGTGTCTTCCTGATATGCCTCTCTGCAGGCCACTACAAGTTTGGGAGAAATGAGTGTAGGTGGGAAACCGACAACCTTGGCCAACCCACTCCTTCAGATTCTCTTGGCATTCTTTATGGTGGGGTTGACAATGACCCTCTATTTAAATTCTTCAATGTCAATATGCCCCAAGTTAATATCTAAGATCTCCTTCCAGTCTATGGTGACCCTTGAATTAAGGGGCGCCCATTGGAACTTGTATTTCATCGAATCTTTATCCTCCTTACCTTTGGGTGCTTTGGTTGACTTCTTTCCCTTTTCTTTCTCCACAACCGCCTCTGAGGGTCCTGCAGCTGGTTCCATATATCCTGCAGGAAAAAGAGTAGTAAGCACATTCAAGAGTGAAAACATGAGGAGCGTTAGCCAAAATCCTGCGAAGAAAATGTTAGATTAGGTAACTCATCATTCAAAGATGCTAACATTTCCTTCGAATCATCGTTAGCCGCTCATTTGAAGGAGTTATGACAATTTGGGTCTAGGTGTGCGGACTTCCTTGGGCTAGAAGCCATTATGGAGGAAAAGGAAAATGAACGACAATCAGGGCACGACGACCCGTAGGGTTTCACCTACATGCAGTTTTTGGCTGTGAGTTGGGGCCCACTAGTAGGTCAAGCTAATTTAGCACATGGGTCAAATCTTCTTTGAGGCTTTGGGGTCATCAAATTGGTCATTTAAGGATGTGGGCCTGAGGCACACGAGTGTAGAAGGTCTGTTGGCCGTTTGGTGCTCCAACGTTGAAATGACGTTGGCAGAGCAATGTTCCACAAGCAATGTCCTAACATATGGGGTTTGAGGCCTTGGTGGACAATGTCATTTTAGTGCTAAAGTCATTTGGATGAGTGTGGGCTAGAAGGTGTAGGAAGGCATTGGAAGTTGGCCGTTTGGAACGACAGAGGCGGGATGAAAGTTCGCCAAAGGAAGCCCGCACTATTGAGTCCGCAAGAGGGCTGGACATGCTCATTTGTTGGCAGACAGTAAAAAAGAAAACAATGGGGTTGGATCCCGCATAGCGGGCCGATGAGAGTCCTTAGTCGTTTGACACGATGATGATAGGATGACCGCCCACTAGCAGCTACCCACATGGGGTAGCCCGTGAAGTCTTTTCACTTAGTCATTTTTTGTTTCTTTGTCTTAGATGGAGGCAACAAGTTTGGGCTCTGCAGGGTGGAGAGATGGATGTCCAAGGTAGTTCAGAATGGAAAACTCGTCATAGTAGCCCATGGACAGAAGTTTGCGAGGAAAGGCTTGCAAAGAGCTGAAACTTGGTCAATTTTTAGCCCAGGGGAATTTGGGCGGCCATGGCAGAATCGGGACCCACCCGTCGGAAAGGCTCTAGGGTATCACTATTTTGGAGCAGTCGTTGCGGCGATGAAAGGGGAGCGGAAATCCACAAAGGATAGTCGCAATCGAATAAGCTATCTTTGTTTTGAGCTTGGATAGCGGTCATGAAGGCATGGTTTGCCAGGTGGAAGGATGGGTTAGTAAGGCTGTTTAGGATGACAATCCCCAGGGGGAACCCTAGGATAGAAGTCCACAAAGAGAAGCCTGCAATGGGCTCGAACTTAGGCATTTTGGTGCGGTTGAATTTGATCAGAGACCACTGAGGTGGGGCTTGCCTAGTGGAAGGATGATATCAATTAGCCATTTGGGATGGCGAGGCACAAAGGACATTTCGCAGGAAGAGACCTATGCTTGCAGACCCGAGAGGGTTGAAGGTTCCTTCCTTTTGGGGTTCATGAACTTTGATCTAAGCCAAAGAGGAATGATCGGACAAGGGTGTCTTCCCTCGAGAGCGGGCTTGAGGTGAGTATTGACCGATATTTGCATTTTAGTGTTTTAAGGAATAAAAACGGTGATGGGAACTTTGTGGGTCCATAGGGCACAGACTCCCTAGTTCAAGAACAATTGTGGTGACCTCAAGTTCCGTATGCGGCTCATGGGTGATTTTCAAAGGATATAAAAAATCTAAATTGTGGGTTTTGTTCGCTGGGGTTTCATATAGCGAATTCCTAAGTTTCCTTCTTTAGATTTTAAAAAATTATTTTTTGAAAATTAAAAAAAGTCAAAGTATGACTTGCGGAAAAATACCAACCTAGAAAACTCGATGAAATCAATGAAGAGATATCGAATAATGAATTTGAATTGGCAAAGGAGCTCTGCGGGCGCGAACGCAGCAGTAGCGGGCGGCTCTGAGAGACTTCCTAAAATTCTTGACGGTGAAAATGACATTTCAAAATGCCTATTTATAGATTTTGTAGCATTTAATGCTCGCGATTAATGTAGGTACAATGACGAATGAAGTTGGGGGACAAGCCCTTCGAGAGGGGTGGCGCCAAAAGCAACGGGTTCCACTACGCAGATGAACATCAAGGGTTGGCTTTCTGGCAGGTCGGTGGTGAAAAGAGGGAACAAGGTTGCGGGTCCCGTGGGGTGGGAGGACATCATGAGTAGGCTATTCAAGATGAAGAAGATGTCAGGGAATCCCACATAGGGCGGCCCACAAGGGTGGACCCGCATCACTCAGAGGACGTCAATTTCAAAGTTTAAAGACAAACAACCAATAGAACCTCGCCAAGGCCAAAGACCTAGAAATTGGGGAAGTGGTGAAACTTGGTCAACTCAAAATGATTCTTCTAAGACTACTTGATGACTTGGGACTCAAAAATAGGGGCACGCAAAATGGGGCGGTGACAAAAGTGACCCGACAAAGTGAAAAGAGAGGGTCCCCATTCTGAATGGGGCATGTGTGCTACATGCACAACAAATGGCGACATTGCTAGGGAATGCTCTTGAAAATTCTGAGGATGAGTGCTCATTTCAAACCCAGAATCTCTGGTTTCGTAGACTAGGCGATGGTTTCTAAAAGCAAACTAGGGGACTTGAAGGAGGATAAAATCCTTGATTGAATCAAACATCGAAAGCATCTCAGAAGTGTGTGTAAGTAGTGAATTCATTCTTTTCCTTTAGAGACTATAACAAATGACCGTTAATCAAACCAAACAAGCTATGGATCGTCTAACTCCAAAAATAACCTAGACATTGCCCCTCTGCTAGTTAGGCGTCCATAGCCTTGATGGAGTTGTCGTTGTAACTCCACAAACATTTCTCTACTACCAGCTAGGCATCCATATCCTTGGTAGAGTTGTCCGCACACCCACATAGTTACTTGATTTTCATATTTTATTTCTTTTCTTTCCTTTTGATATCCTTTTCAATGCTATTTCTTTTTCTCAACCGTGTAAGCATCGAAGCTTACAGTGGGCTTGGAACCACAGTGGTCACTGAAGTAGACTTATGATTTTTTCTTGTTAAGTCATAATAACAAACATTGCATAGTTCTTTAGAAGCAATTAATGTTTATCTTGTGCAAGATCTGAGATGAAATGTGATGAGATTTAGCTAAGGGTCACATTCTAGGTCAAGTCAAAGTTCAAATGAGGAGACCATTCCATAGTAGCAATCAAAAACCAAGAGTTGTGAGTGAATACTTATCCAAAGAACACTAAGAGTTGGCAGAAAAGTGAACCATTCATTAGGTTAAGCATGACCACTACAACAAAATAGAGAACATCCTTTCAGTGAAACAAACGATTGGGAAACGAGCAAAACAAATGCGACACAAAGCAACAAAACAACAAAGCAAGGAAACCTAAAGCAACATAAACTAACCTATATACAAACATTTACAGGAACAACTCAGGAGAGCTCAAGTGTGGAAATAATGCTTGAGGTGCTACCCATTAACGGGAAATGGGACATCCTCACCAATTAATGTCTTGAGGCGAAAAGCATTATCACTGAGGATTTCAACAATTTAAAAGGGGCCAAGCCAGAGCTTGTCAAATTTTTCATGTCCCCCTTTCTTCTCATGGGCCTTGTCCCAAAATAGGACCAGATCAACAATTCTAAAGGCCTTTACTTTGGCTCATCGATCAACCATATTTTTATCACACCCTGATGTCTGGAAAATTTTTCAATGGCATGGTCATGTACTTCTTCTAAGTGGAGTAACTCAGCTAAATAGGCTTCCCTTCGATCCCATTCTTCATAAAAGGTATTGATGAATTGGAGGGTTGGGATCTTGAGGTGAACCAGGAATACAAGCTCTAGGCCATAGATGAGGTGGAATGGGGAATCACTGAAGGAAACCTTGTGATGTGTGTGATCTGCCCAAAGGGAAAAACGAAGCTGGGTGTGCTAGTCTTTGGGATTCCTATCGAGTAGCTTTTTGATGATAGTGATCAAGTTTTTGTTTGTGGACTCAGCTAGGCCATTGCCCTGGGGATAGTAGTTGGACGAGAATTTAAGGGAAATACCGTAATCAAAGGCCCAACTGGCGAATTTAAGTGAGGCAAAGGCAGGGCCATTATCGCAAACTAACACATATGGGAAACCAAAATGGTTTAAAATGAAACTTTCAAGGAAATTAACAACTACCTTTGTAGTACATTGCCTACATGCAATAGCTTCTATCCATCTAGTACAATAATCAGAGGTAGTTAGAATGTACCTGTGACCCGCAGATGATGGTGGGCTTACTGGACCAATGAATTCGAGGCCCCATTATGTGAACGACCTTACCTCCAAGACTGGTTATAGCTAGACAACAACGTTTCTTTCTCTGGTTGTGGTGGTCTAACATATGTGGCACATACGAGCATGATTATGTGCATCCTTGAAGACTGTTGGCCAGTAGTATCTTGCTCATAGAATTTGATGAGCAGTAGAAGGACCAGATCCATGACCAGTGCCAAATTTTTCATGGAATTCTTTTAGCATTCGCATTGCCTTTTCTTTTCCAAGGCATCAGAGGTAGACCCCTTCATGATTTCTTTTGTAGAGCATAGATCCTTGAAGCATGTAGCTACTACTTTTCGGTCTAAGGGAACACTTTTGGACTCCCTGTAGATGAGACAGACACTTGTTGTTTGACAAGTAATAGACAATATCGTCGTACCATTCTCCAGGAGAAACATCTTCAAGCTGATATTGCTGAACTGTAAGCTTAGGTCCTGCTTTAGCTGCTATCTCAGCTATTGTTCAGGTGAGGGCTTGTCCTCTTACTAACTTCATTGTCTAAATCTCCATATCATATTCTTGCAGCAGGGTGACCCACTTTTCTCTCTGTTCTCCTAACTCATTTTGCATTAGCAATGTTTTCACTACCAGGTCTAGTACAATGGCAAACACCCTATTCCGTAAGATGTAGTGTCTGAATTTATTGACTCCCCTTACAAGAGCATATGATTTTTTTTCCATGCTATGGTATCTTAGTTTAGTATCCTTTAAGGGAGAACTCATGAAAGCAATTGGGTGCTCGTTTCCTTCGTCATCTTTTTGAGTCAAAATGCTAGCACATGAATGGTCTGAAGGAAATGAGTAAATATAGAAGGGATTCAAATAATCTGGGCTAACTACCATAGGTGCATCAACAATGGCTTTCTTGATTTCCTTGAAGGTCTGCTTTTCCTCCAGAGTCCACTCAATTTTGATATCTTGCTTCAGTATGGCATTGAGTGGCTTGACGATTTCAGCGAAGCCTGTAATGAATTTTCTGACAAAATTTATCTTTTCAAAGAAATACTTCAGCTCTTTCTTGCTTCCTGGAAGCTGAATCTTCAAAAGGGACTAAATACGCTTGGGGTCTATCAATATCCCACACTCTAAAATAACATTCCTGAGCAACTTGCCTTCTGTGACTCCGAAGATGCACTTCTTCAGATTGAGGGATATCCTAAACTCTCCATACCTTTGAATTTTTTTGCATAGATCAGAAACATGATCACCTTTCTTTTTTGAGAGCACTATAAGATCATACATGTAAATGATTATGCACTTTATGATCAGATCTTTGAAGGCTATGTCCATTTCCCACTAGAAAGTGGCACCAACATTGATGAGCCTAAACGACATCCTTTTGTATGCAAAAGTTCCCCACTTGGTGGTGAATGCTATCTTATGCCAATATTCATATTGCACCATGAATTAATTATATCCAGAATACCCATCCAAGAAAGACATCATCTGTGAACCATTGACAATTTGCAGTACCTCATCTAGTGAAGGCACGTGATAGTTTTCCTTCTTCGACACTCTGTTTAAGTTGCGGAAGTCCACACAAACCCTAATTTCTCCATTCTTCTTTCTAACTGGAACTAAATTGGCCACCCATGTGGAGTGCCTGATTGGAAATATGATCTGGGCTGAAAGCAACTTCTATACTTCCTTGTAGATGATGGGTTCTAGCAATGCATTAATGTGACGTTGTTGTTGTTGGAATGGTCTAACATCCAGCTTAAGAGGAATGATGTGCGTAATAATGGAGGTGTCATATGTCTTTAAATCTTCATAACTCCATGCCACCGCATCATGATATTTTTGCAAAGCATCGATGATTCCTTTTCTTTCTTCCAATGTGTAGACCTTACGAATGAATACATTTTAGCTTCCTCAGCTATTCTGAGGTTGTGAGTGTCACACTGGTTGTTGATTGAATACTTCTTTTCCTGTTGATCTTGGTCTCAGATCTAATCTAAATTAAATCTCTGTTCAAGCTGAACCATATCTCTAGGAATTGTATTTGTTTTGAGATTCATGACCCCTTCTATATCTAATTCAGCTTCTTCAAGTTGAACTTCATCAATTATCTGAGTTGCAAACACATCAGAGCTAGTGATAATTCCAAGATTTGTTTGTTGTCATTGAGTACCTAGAAGTGAGTGACATTGCCTAGCACTGATGGTGTGGAAGTAAGCTCAACAGTGAATATTTTGATTCCTAACAGTGACAATGGTTGAAGGGTGCTAGTGGCTTGAGCCAAGGCATCAACAATATAATTATGTGATCGAGGGATCATGAATATTGAATTCATCTAGGCTTTCTAAAAGATCCCAAACCCTATGCCTATAGTTTGCTAGCCTTGTATCATGGAAAAAGTATAATTTTCTGACTTGCTTTACTACCAATTCTGAATCACCGAAGACTTGCAACATTTTAACTTTCTTCCTTAGGGCCATTAGGAGACCATGAACAAGTGCTTCGTACTCTGCTATGTTGTTGGTGCGATAGAATTGAAGCCTATGGGAAGAAAAGTAGGTCTTACTCGTGGGGTTGATGAGTTTGAATCTAGCTCCTGCTCCATGTTTGGAATTGGATCCATTGAAGCACAACTTCCAAAACTTGGAAGGTTCTTTGACTTCGGGGCCAGTCATGCATTCATTCTTTCTTAGTTGCGCACCCACATTCATCATTTCTAGAATGGACATGGACTTGTCATAGTTGGTGATAGGCTGTTCGGTCGACAACTCCTTTTGAGATGTGGCTTGTCCTTTGATGTGTTCCACTACAGTCTGACACAAGAAACACTCAAATTCTGAGTGGACAACATTATGAACTCTACACCAGTTAGGCAAAAAAATCTCTTGGAAGTCCATTCTTGCTCCCAGACTAAGCTGATATTGTATGCATTTTTCGACGAAATCTTGGAAGCCATCTAACAGTCCTAAGTTACCATTATGATAAGACTCATCATCGTCTAATTCTACTAGAATTTCTATGCTCCGAGGTGCACATGCTAAATTAGCAGGAGGGATAAATAGTACTAAAAGGACTTCTTCAGCTGCCTCCTCTTCTAGAAACTTTGATTTTCCTTGATAAGCCATGGGGCAATAATTACCGAATTCCATTTCAGCATACAACACCTTGTTAATGTTGTTGTATTATGTGATCATGAATTTCATGCATGGCTCCTGATCTATGCAGATCTGGTTTGACAACCCCTTCCATGGCAACCAAATGTGAGAGAAATCAGTTGTGACATACCCATTCAATTCTTGGGTGAAGTCTCATCCCAAGATTATTCTGTATGTGTCAGGAATATCTGCGACCTGGATGTCAATAACCTGTTGCACGCTTAGATTTGTAGCAATCTACATGGGAATATGATTGATTTCTCCAATGATTTTTACCTCAATTTTGTCCAGCTGAGTTACTTTTATTCTTGAAGGTGTGGGGATAATCCCAAGAGCCTTGCATACAACCAAATGCATGAATTTGGCTAATGCTTCTGAGTCAATCAAACAATTATGTAAGTTCTTCCCAAATATCCTGATAGTGGTAAGGAAGGGAGACATTTCAAACGTCCACTGGAACAACCATGTAGGTGTGTCTACTTGAGCTACCTAGTTCTTATCCTTCTCATTGGCCTTTTCCCTAGTTTTCATATGATTTTTCTCTTTAACATGTTTTCTAGTTTGTTGATCGACATAGGAATCTCTCTTTTTACCTATGATCTCTTGAATTACGGGTTCGTGTGAGGGTTCTTCAAAAGAGAATCTTTTGGCTGGTGTTTCTAGTGTCATCTTGGAGGAAGGGGTCCCATTAATCACCCTAAAGAAGGCATGCCAAACTGTGGGAACCTTAAGTAACTCAAAAGCAATCAGGCTAATTTTGACCTTTTTGAATTCTTCAGCAATGTACTCTCCCATTTGCTTAATTTCAGCCTTGAAAGATCTACCTATGGAAGAGCTAGCTAACTGGTTTTGAGTTTGGTTTGGCTGTTTGTTTTTGTTCAAGTATTGTGTGGGTATATAGGGATAGCCTTGGTTATTTCTAGCATTGGGATCAGGCAGGGTGCTGAAGTTATTAGGTGGAGTGGAAGTAGTGAAAGGACCTCCTACTTGCCTATTCCTTAAGTTGTATGGAGAGGCTCTCTAATGGAACATCTAAACTTCATCTTCATGAGACTCTTCTTCATCTACTAGACCATTATCTACTGAATTAAAGAGATGAGATAGAGTTTCTTTGTTACTTACCTCTTTTACCTCTTCGTTCTTCGGGGAGGAAACCTCATTCTCAGGTTCGTTGCTTTCACTTCATGGAAATGGAGCTTGATTGACCATGAGCATGGAAGATTCCTATGGTTCCAATGTGACTATGTCTTTGCAGCCCACACCATCAATGGTGTTCTGGACCTCCACTTGAAATATTTTCACAGCTGTGAGGAACTCGGGGCAATCCAACTCAGAGTGTCTATTTGTTTCATGAATTCAACACCATCCGAATAAGGCAGCCTCAGTGAGATACACTCCACTGGTTGTCTTCTCCATACTAGCAGGCTGATCAAGAGGAGTGGAGACACCTCCATTGTTTGGCCTTGTATTCCACATTCAGTTCTTCCTTTGCGAGGGCCTTCTTTCAAAGTTCTGATTGGAATTTTTTCCTCGTTCATAATTCTGCCCTGATGAGGTACCCACCTTGTGGTTATCCCTATTGTCTCGATTGAGGTTGGCCTGAATGTTGTGCTGAGAAGCTTGTAACTAATTATTTTGGTTCCTGAGATGAGTCATTTCTATGAACATTTTTCTAATCATCTTTGTCAGCTCATCTAATCGATCCTTCTCAGCATTGCTTGGTTGTGGTGTTTGATTTTGGAGAAAGATGAGCTGTGTTTCCAGTTGATTCTGTCGAGCGGGCGAGAATTCAGGCCCTTATAGATATAATGGCACTTGAGGTTGCTGTGAATAAACCTGTTGCTATTAGGGCTATAGATAATGTGGCACAGGAGGTTCCTGGTTCATAGGCTATCCTGGATGAGGAACTATGGGCAGCTACAGAATTGGATTCATGAGAGGTGCCTAATGTTGTAGAGCTTGAGTGAGCCCTTGAATCTACATAGGATGAGTGATCTACCCCAAGGAGGGTAGTGGAATGAAGATGTTTTGTCCTAAATTAGTGTTGGCTATAACCACCTCAGCATAAGCATCTACCAATCTGGCTGGTGGTGGGTTCATTCTTTTCACCAATGTTGCAGTGAGGTTGTCTAAGGCAACATAGTAGATGGGAAAGACAATGACATCATTGAGCGCATATGGAGCTTGTAACCTCATGTATGCTTAGTGGAATTGATTGGTTCATTAACCTCCCTACGAATTTCAATGAATTTTTGATATAATTTCAAGGGGTTGATCGAGACTTTGTACTTCCTCAAGAATGCGTTCTTCAAAAGGTCCCAAGTAGTAATCGATCATGTTGGCAAGTTGATGTATGAGTAGAAGGCTTCTTCTCCAAAAGAATAAGGGAAAATCCTACATGCCACATCCTCATGATCAATCTGCATATCTTTTAGTGTAGTTTGGAATATCTTAATATTTTCTTCAACTATCCTTTGTGGATCCCAAGGGTTGAAATTCATGCAAAAGCTCTCTGGGTTCTTGGGAATGTCATGGTAAGCATTGAATAGTAGTGGAGAGGGGTTATTTCCCAGCCAAGCCATGAGGGGAGGTGAAGGTGGTATTTCCTATTGAACAAGAACTTGGGGCTGCATAGGGGTAGTGGTAGTTGGGACTGCGCCTTGGACTTGGAAGGCAGGGACAGGGGCAACACCCTGGCTGTGGGAAGCGAGCGGTTGAAATGCACTTTGGGGCCACTGGGTAGAAGAAGTGGAAGCGGGAAAGGAAGGATGAGCGTGGGGTGGATGGGAGGAGGAAGGAGGTGAATCAGATGAAGTGGATGAGGAGGATGAGGCTTAGTCTGATCTTTGAGTCCTTCTAGCCCTTGTAAGGGGTTGCAGTTCCTGAAGTTCCCCTTTGTTGGGTGTGGATCTCAGAACTCTATGGAGCCTTTCATAGAAAAATGATCCAATTCGATCTAGCTTAACTCCAAAAGGGCCCTCCTTCTAGTGCCAGTTCTGTTGATGGGTGTTTTTGCACCTTCTCAACACAGGCAATACACAAGTATGCTACCTCTCTTGAAAGGAAATCTCCAACAACAAGTTGCTAAAAATTGCCCCATGGTCTCTTGGGTGTCAGGTCATGACAATGCTTGGTATCTCTTAGTTGGTTCAATGTTATTTTTCTGGTAATCATAGGGCAGCCTTACATGGGTTAATTTGGAAGGAAATTGGTCCTTTGAATGGAATTCATAAAATTTCTGAAGTGTTGCTCTATTGTTGCAAGTTCAGGAAAACAGTCTCAAACTCCATTCTGATCTTCAAATTTGGCTTTACAATGTGCAATGAAATTTATCTAAAGCACCTATTTAAAAGAAAAGTCAAGAGGGCAGGGAAGGGAGTAAGTTCCTAGACCTGAAACTATTGATGAACAGTGACAATGGAGGTAGCTATAGTGGACAACCTTCCTAAAACTAATCCCACTTAACGAGATCAATTCATAGTCTCATGAAACTAGTGATATCTTCTAAGGTCTGCAAAATTCAATCACTCATTCACCATAAAGCATGAATAAAAGACAAAATTTAAGTGTAGCATTCAAACAATGTTCAGACTAGCTTTACACTGCAGTTTATCATTAATAAACAACAAAAAACATGAATAAGGAAGGGCATCAACATAGCAGAATCATTCACCATCAATGAAAAGCATTAAATAATCTATTGAAGCATGCTAAAACATAGAACAACAAAGTTAATCTACTCAAATTCACTAACTAAGAAGAGAAGAATCATGAAACATGAAGTTGAAACTCAAAAATCCACCAAAATCAATGAACTTCTATTAAAACTCCAGCAGCATGTCTTTACAACAACTCAACTCTTTGTTTGAAACTGAGAGGAGACCCCCTATTTATAGTTTCCAAAAAGAAAAATGGATGGCCAAGATTCAATCTCATTGTGTGGCCAAGATTTACTACAAGTTAGGTTTTCTCCTACCCCCAAATATTTTACAATATAAAATTACATTTTTTCCTCAAGCCTATTTTGTCTTCTTGTGGGCAGCACTGTAGCTCTTTTGTCCTTTAGTTGATTGCCTTGCTATAGCTAATTTGTGAGGAATTCATCACCAATCACCAAATTCCGTTCTTGTTTCTTCACAGTAGCATACTCCACGAATTTTCTGATCAATGTCTGAAGTTTATTCCTCTCCATTATATCTGATTGGAGTACCTGAAAGTTCAATTTCCTAGACCGGTCGATGATTACATCCCAGTCATTGTTGCATTTGGGAGTGTTCTTTATTACCTGCTCAGATTGAGCAAAGGACCGTATAGAGAAACCCATAAAATATAGCGTAAGTTTATCTATGGTTCTGTTCTTTATCCTTTTGTGGAAGTGCGACTTTATCTTTTTTGGGTCCAGCTCAATGGAAGGCATGTTGAAATCAGTCATTAGCTTTAGATACTCCTCACAAGTTCTCTTGATTTCTTTGACCCAATCAATATCAAGCTACACTTCATGGAGCACCCGTTCCAATATTTCTTTCCTATGGTCAAGGCCTAGCTTCCATGTCTCGACAAGCCAGTGATCATCCTTTACCAATGCAAGCTCCTTTTCCCATGTTCTTTTAGGCATCTTGAGGATTTCCTCAATTTTAGGATATGTAATCCTATATAGCTCTGGGAAGTCGGTGCATAATTTTCTTGTGCCGTCAACCTATTTTTGCACCTCCAAGAACTTATTTTTTGTCCTAACAGTGAGGCCGATGCCCATATTTCCATTGTAAAGGACCCGTTGGAACCAATCCTTGGTGGCTTTTGTCCAATTTTTCCTTCTCTCTAGTTTTTCAATGTGGTCTTTGGACAACAATTGTGGTGGTGGTGATGACATGGTGGGAAGCTCTTCAGTGGAAGACCATTGTTGTATGTAGGATGTCAAATCTGCCACTTGTGCCTTTAGTTCCTTCTTAGAGGTCTTATCCTTACACATTTCATGCACAATGGTGGTGACGAATCCTTGAAGATGGTCAATTTTTTTCTCTCTTGTTGCTCTTCCCAAATCAATGGTAGAAATATTATAGCTAACCCCCTCTTCTCCCATCACTGAAGTAGCTATTTGTACCATGTGGGATCCTGATGCATCCATTGTCAGATGAGATCTGACCCTTGGTTTCTTCTCCTTCTTCGTGCTTATCTATGCCCAGGCTAGAATGGCTTTGAGCCTCACCTTCGGATCCATGAGCATCAGGGTCTTCCTCTCTAATTTCTTTTCTAGCCATTTAGGCATCTGGGATTCTTCCTTTGGTGATTCATGATCACCTTCTTCCTCTTGGGTACGTTGAATTTCCATTTCTTTGCTACTCGATGTTTTATGTTTTGTCTTTTCTTCTTCTTCTTCTTCATCAGAATCCAAAATGAATACTATTTCTTTACCTGAGGACTCAATGGATGTATGCTCTTTAGGGCTGTCCTCCCCCTCAGAGGTTTTCTCTTCTTCTTCTTGTTCATGCCCATGTTCTTCATAATGCTCTGCTTCTTGGCTCTTTCTTGCTTCAGTCTCTTCTTTAGGCTTGTCTTCTTCCTTTTCTTCCTTTTCTTTTTCTTCTTGCTCTCCTAAAGGAGAAATTTCTTCATCATGTTCAGGGCTTCTAGCCTGTTCCCTAGTTGGAGGTTCAATGTCCTCCATTTTCTCATCTGTATCTTTCTTTTCTTCAAAGGGTTGTTCTTCAACTTCTTCTCTTACATCCTTGAGTTGTTGGGCCAACTCCTCCTCAAGCTCTGGGTCAAAGGTTTCCACAATATACTTTGTGCCTGGCTCCTCAAAATCCTCTTCAGAGGATTTAGTTTCCTCCTCTTCTTCCTCATGCACCACCTCATCAATTATTAGGTGCTGATGCTTAGGATGCTCGTGATAATCATCTATTTCTTACTCCACTTGTTTGGTTGCGTCCCTTTCTTTCCTTTCGAAATCCTCAGAGATCTTCAATGTTGCTTTAATTTCTAGTGGCTCGGTTGGAGGAGTAGGGATAGGACGGTTGATGACAACTTGCGCTAGGGCAGCTTGCACTATAGGATTGATGAATACCCTAGACAACTCCATTGGTATGTTTTGCATATGCCAAGTAAAGGTTTCTGGGATTGAGAGGGCAGGCATTGGAATTGTTGTAGTAGCTAGTGGGAGGGTTGATGATGGAGACATGGAGGAGGAAGAGAGTGGAGAAGTGGTAGCAGACGAGGAATCTATGACCATAACTTGTGTTGCAGGGGAAGTAGAGGCAAGGTGAACTGAAATGTCCACCACAGGCAGAGGAGAGGTAACCATTGCTTGAGAAGCAGGCAAAGGAGTGATGATAGTGAAATAGACAACAGTGGTGGTAGCAAGAGTAGAGGCAACAGGTGGGGACTTTGGCTACTTAGCCTCTACCTCCTCTCAGTCATGGAATGAGTATTCCTGTATGGTGGGCATCTTGGTGAAACTACCTGACTTTTTTGATTTCTTGGAAGGTTCACCTTCTGATGCTTTCCTTGAGTACACCCTATGTTTAGGCTGATGTTTGGATATTTCTTTTCTTTTCTTGGAATGTGTAGTGGGAGGAGACATTGAAGTCCCTCCATTTGGGGCAACAGTGGAAAAGGCACTGCCAGTTTCGCTCTTGGGTTCATCCTTGAGCTCACTGTATGTTAAAGTAATTCCTTGAAGCTTCAATTGAGCAGTCTGCCCATCGATTCATTGCTTTGTCCTAGCTTCTATAGGCTTCATCAGAATGTTGAGGTCATTGATCTCTTCCTCATTCCAATCAATTAGTGGTAGCGGTAGATTGGCGACAACATCATAGCTGGGATCAATCACTGTGTTTTCATCTTCAACAGTCTGGTTTGGTACTGGAAAAAACTTGACCGTTTTGACAAAATAAACCATCATGCACATGTAATGCCTCATACACTCTTACTTATCATCCCTGAAATTTTCCCAAAAGTCCTCGACATTATGCAAATGGGCATATTCTACCCCGACTGCTTTCTTTAGCTTTCCATATGGGTCCATTCGTGGTCGGGTAGTGTGGAACTCCAAGTTATATTTACCAAGCTCTTTCTTTGAATAATCTGCACACTAGGATGCAGGGAGTGCACACATACCTTGAAAAAATGTGAGGGGATAAAGGATCCCTGCCCTATGCTTGTCGCTTAGAAGGGTGTGCGCACGCTGCAGCTGCTGTGAGAGTTCAAGTAATATCAACTAGTTATTTGAGCACCAGGGCAGCTTATATGGTTTCTCTGAGAAGCCCTCAGCTCAGATGTATGTAAATTTGGGAAATTGAATAAACAGGAAGCTGAAAAAACATATGAAGGCATTGGCACTGTGGGTGACCCTACTTTCAAAGTCTCCTCTAAGTAACCGAATGGTGTGCTCAATGAAGGCATCAATAACTCTGCAATAGTCCTTCTTAAAGTTCTTGTACTGAAGTTGTGGATATTTTTCATATACCTTCAATTCCCTTCCCAAGGTTTGACTAGGAGCTACAAATAATCCCCTGTATTGGACATGGTTAGCAAGCAGATAGACTAAGTACGAGGTCATGTAGAACTAGGAGGTCTTCTTTACTGCCACAAACTGCTCATGTAGGCAGTTGCTTATCATGCTTACCTAGTGGAATTGGGTCTTTCCCTTGATGATTTCTTCTATAAAATACAACATCCACTCTTGGAAGAATGCAGTAGTCAGGAGGCCCATGACTCTGCTTAATAAGGTTACCAAGTCATGGTAATCCTCGTATAAATCACTTCCGAAGAGTTCTTGGGGTAGTTTGTTTGCACTACCCCTCTTCTCCTTTAGCTAGTATTGATTGATAAGCTTCTTGCACTTGAGGGGATAGACATCCCATGTGGTCTTGGCATATTATTTAGATTCTTCCTCCATTTCATCGAAGGTGGGTATATGAAAAGTCTCCCTGATGGACTTGGTAGAGAAATCAGCTAATATGTTTCCATCTCTGCCCACTATTCTTTTAGTGTCTTCCTGATATGCCTCTCTACATGCCATTACAAGTTCAGGAGCAAGGAGGGCAGGTGGGAAACTGACAGCCTTGGCCAACCCATTCCTTCAGATTCTATTGGCGTTCTTTTTGGTGGGGTTGACAGTGACCCTCTATTTAAATTATTCAATGTCGATGTGCCCCAAGTTAGTATCTGAGATCTCCTTCCAGTATGTGGTGACCCTTGGAACTTGTATTTCATTTGATCTTTATCCTCCTTTCCTGTGGGTGCTTTGGCTAACTTCTTTCCCTTCTCTTTCTCCATGACCGACTCTGAAGGTCCTATAGCTGGTCCATATATCCTGTAGGGAAAAGAGAAGTAAGCACATTCAAGCGTGAAAACATGAGGAGTGTTAGGAAAAATCCTACAAAAACAATGTTAGATTAGG
The DNA here is from genome assembly GCA_007258455.2 of Sequoia sempervirens. Classification (NCBI taxonomy): domain Eukaryota; kingdom Viridiplantae; phylum Streptophyta; class Pinopsida; order Cupressales; family Cupressaceae; genus Sequoia; species Sequoia sempervirens. Next base: position 23,220 of record VDFB02058156.1, read on the forward strand.
TAACTCATCATTGAAAGATCCTAACATTTCCTTCGAATCATTGTTAGCTGCTCATTTGAAGGAGTTATGGCAATGTGAGCCTAGGGGTGCAGACTTCCCTAGGTTGACAACTATTTTGGAGGAAAAGGCAAAGGGATGACAACCAGGGCATGGCGACCCGCAGGGTTCCACCTGAATGAGATTTTTGGCTGAGGTGGGGCCCACTAGTAGGTCAAGCTAATTTAGCACGTGGGTGAAATCCGCTTTGAGGCTTTGGGGTCATCAAATTGGTCGTTTAAGGTTGCGGGCCTGAGGCACGCGGGTGTAGAAGGTCTATTGGCCGTTTGGTGCTCCGACGTTGAAACGACACTAGCATAGCAGCATTCTACAAGCGATGTCCTGGAATACAGGGTCCAAGGCCTCGGTGGACAGTGTCATTTTATCACTGAAGTCATTTGGATGAGTGTGGGATAGAAGGTGCAGGAAGGTGTTGGAAGTTGGCCGTTTGGAATGGTGTAGGCGAGATGAAATTCTGCTGAAGGAAGCCCGCATTGTCGGGTTTGCAGGAGGGTTGGACATTGCTCATTTGTTGGTGGATAGTCAAAAGGAAAATAGTGGGGTCAGGTCTTGCGTAGTAGGCTGATGGGAGTCCTTGTTCATTTGAAATGGAAATGATAGGATGACCACCCGCTAGTGGCTACCTGCATGGGGTAGCCTATAAAGTCTTTTCAATTAGTCATTTTTTGTTTCTTTGGATTAGATGGAGGCAACAAGTTTGGGCTCCGCAAAGTGGAGAGATGGATGTTTGAGGCCGTTTAGAATGGAAAACTCATCACAACGGCCCCCAGATAGAAGTTTGCGAGGAAAGGCCTGCAAAGAGTCGACACTTGGTCAATTTTTAGCGCTAGGGAATTCAGATGACCATTGCAGAATCGAGACCCACGCGTCGAAAGGGCTCTAGGGTTTCACTATTTTGGAGTAGTGAAAGGGGAGCAAAAATGCACAAAGGATAGTCCCAATCGAATAAGCTATCTTTGTTTTGAGCTCGGACAACGATCATGAAGGTGGGGTCCGCCAAGTAGAATGATAGGTTACTAAGGCCATTCGGGATGACAATCCCTTGGTGGAAGCCCGCAGATGGATGTCCGTAAGGGGAAGTCTATGATAGGCCCAAACTTAGGAATTTTGGTGTGGTTGAATTTGATTGGAGACCACCGAGGCGGGGCCCGCCTGGCAGAAGGATGATATCAATCAGTCGTACGAGATGACGAGGCACACAGGGCATTTTGTAGGCAGGGGCCCGCGCTTGCAGACCCGAGAGGGTTGAAGGTTCCTTCCTTTTGGGGTTCGTGAAGTTTGAGCTAAGCCAAAGATGGACGACCGGACAAGGGTGTCTTCCTATGAGAGCGGGCCCGAGGGGAGTTCCAGTCAATCTTTGAATTTTAACATTTTAAGGAATAAAAATGGTGAAGGGTGCTTTGGGGGTCCGCAGGGCACAAACGTCCTGGTTCAAGAATAGCCATAGTGACCTCAAGTTCCACACATGGCTCGTGGGTGATTTTCAAAGGATATCAAAATTCTAACTTGTGGGTTTTGTTCGTCGGGGTTTTATTTAGTGAATTCTTAAGTTTCCTTCTTTAGATTTTAACAAATTATTTTTCAAAAATTAAGGAAAAATAAAAGTATGATTTGTAGCGGAAGACCAACCTAGAAAACCTGACAAAATCGATGAAGAGACAAAAAATAATGACTTTGAATCAGCAAAGGAGCTCTGTGGGCGTGAAGGCGGCGATAGCGGGCAACTTTGATAAACTTCTTGAAATTCCTAACGACGAAAATGACATTTCAAAATGCTTATTTATAGATTTTGCAACATTTAATGCTGACCATTAATGTAGGTACAACAACGACTGAAGTTGGTCAACACACTCTTCGAGAGGGGCAGTTCCAGAAGCAACGGGGTCTGCTACGCAAACGAACGTTGAGGGTTGGCCGTCTGGCAGGTCGATGGTGAAAAGAGCGAACGAGGTTGTGGGTCTCGTGGGGTGGGAGGATGTCATGAGTAGGCTATTCGAAACAATGAATATTCCAGGGAATCTTGTATAGGGCAGCACGTAGGGGTGGACCTACATTTCCCGGAGGATGTCAATTTCAAAGTTTAAAGGCGAACAACCAATAGAGCCCCGCCAAGGCCAAAGACCTGGAAATTTGGGAAGTGGTGAAACTTGGTCAACTCAAAATGATTCTTCTAAGACTACTTGACCACTTGGGACTCAAAAATAGGGGAATGCAAAATGGGGCGGCGACAAAAGTGATCTGACAAAGCGAAAAAAGAGGGTCCCCATTCCGAACGGGGCGTGTGTGCTACAGGCACAACAATCATGAGCACCTATGATGTAGACATTATAAGAGCATCTTGAATTTCAAGTTATTCTATTCATGAGAGGTGTTGTGTGCAATAGGTATCTTGGAACTCCTAGTGAAGATGTATGACCAGGAGTGACTAAGTTGAGAGACTGGCATGCCTATCTGTAAGTGCCTTCCATCTATTTTCATTTCATTTCTATTTTGGATGCTCTTTCTTTTTCTTCTTTTACTTTGTGTATTTGTAAGTAAACTACTAAAAATTGATTGGTCTCTCATTACAGAAAATGCTGATTGATGAGCCATCAAAGAGAATCTCAGCTAAAAAAGCAATGCAACATCCTTATTTTGATGATCTTGACAAATTTCAATTATGATTTGAAGCCATTATAAAAGAGTGTGTGAATCTTAGCGAGGGAATGCCAAGTTACTCATTTGAAGTTAACCTCATAATGAGCACCTATGATGTAGACATTATAAGAGAATCTTGAATGTATGAGTGAAATTGTAAAATATCTAGAACAGAGTACCTAAGGAATTGTAATGATATTTACTCAAATATTGAAATTTGGTGCAGGGGCACCAAGGTTATTGAGCAAATTTGGTTCATGGAAGTCTTAAGTTAGTTTTGTGTTTTGAGTTTTTTCAATTGAATAAGTTCATATTAGACCAATTTATAATGTAATAAGTCATGTTAGTTGGTTTTGGGGTGATTTTGGAGTTCATGTTGCATATTTGTCAAAATGATGTAAAATTACAAAAATTGAAAAGTTGTCAATGTGAAAAAAGTGCAAAAAAATGTAAACTTGAAGAAGCCCAAGGGTCATGGGAATTCAAAGGGTAGTTAGAGACATTTTCATAGGTTTGTTAAGGTTTAAATATGTTGGGAACTTGAAGGAAGAGGTTGTTGAAGGTTTTTGTGAAGGAAAAACAATAAAAAACCCTTGATTTCTCTTGTAATTATGTGTGTTTCATTGAATTTTTCTATTGCAAACTATTATACTTGGTTGTACATAAGTATTATGTCTTGAAATATTTTTCAATTGGTATAAATAGGTGTTATCTACATTTTGACTTTGGAGTGAAAAAAATTCATTGAATTTTATTAATTTTATTGTCAAATTACTGACTGCAGGTTTGTACAACCAACCATAAGGGTTTGAAGACTAAAAATGAATAAATGACTCATTCCACCTCTTGTTTCTCTCTATGACTCAATGGAATGAGTCCAAAATGGTAGGATTATATGTAGGAATAATATTTAGGAGTAGGGAAAATGTTTAGGAATGTTTTTGGTTGTTGTCCCAGAGGAAATTGGGTGAATTTTGGCTTTAAAATGGATTTTAGATGTTGGGTTTTGGTGAAATTGTATTAGAAAATATTGGGAGATGATTGATTTGGCATGAGAAGGAATATATTGAAGTGTTTGAAGCTTTGGAAGGGTAGGGAAGGTGAGTTGAGTTCCTGGGCATGATGCCCTAATTGTCAAATTGTGTATTTGGAGTGAAATTTGATGGTTAGAGGAGGGAAGTTGTAGAAAATCTTGGGGGCAATAGATTTTGATGAACCTTCAAGTATGTTAATACATAACTAAAGGTGTTTGAGGCCATGGTTGGCTATGTAGAATCCTGGAACAATGTTTTTCAATAAACCCCTTTGCAATGGCATAAAGTGAGGGTTTCATTTTTTTTGTTATAGAAAGTGATTCTGATAGCAATATAGGGAGGAAATCAACTCACTTCCACAATACAATAGGATTCCAACCTCCTTCCTTCCCTCAAAACTCAATCTTGGCTTATTTTCAACTTTTCACCTAGTCACTCTTGTAGGTCTGCAGACCTATTTTTCCCACCTTAACTCTCAGAATTCCTTAACAACCTCTACAATAAACCACCATTTTAGGCACCCATTCAAGCCTTCTTCAACATACATTAAACCCTCATAAGACTCTTTTGGATCAGCTTTCACAAAACAAGAAAACTACGCTGTCCACAAGGCCAATTAGGCCAAATTAACAAAGCAACCCCCCTTTATTCTTCTTATCACATGCAAACCACCATTGGGAAGTGTTAACAAATCTTCCAAACCACCAATTCCTCCACTTTTAGGGCGTGATTTAAGCCATCTAACATAACAAACCCCAAAACCCTCTTTTTTCACAAGTTAGGCAAGGGTTTATTGAAAACCCACACTCCAAACCTTCCCATAGCCAACCAAAGCAAGAAAAACCTTCAAAAAGGTCTACACAAGCTTAAAAATTCAAGAGATATTGCTTCCCCCAAAGATTTCTTCAAACCTTAGCACTAAACCACCATTTTCCACTAAAAAATGCACCATTTGACATCTAGGGCATCGCCTAAAAACCATCTATTCGTCTCCCTTACACATAAAAATTTACACACATGTTTTATAACTATAACTAAGCCTTTCCACTGAGTTACAAAAGCATACAGTGGGTGGAAGGCTTAATATGACATTTTAATGCACTCAAAACCCTTAAAATAGGGTATACAAATTGACCCTCAGTAATTGGCTTCTAAAATGCACAAAATCACTTGAAATCTAACCAAACCAAAACTAAAATGGAGTTAAGTATGATTCCCTCCGAATTCCATCCAAAAGAGAGCACAATCACCCTATACAAAACTATACAGTTCAAGGAAACATTAGATTCCTAGTAAAAATTCAAAAAATTGCAAGGAAACAATGAATTTTATTGATCTTCTTCTAAGTACAACATCTCCAACCTCAACCTCAAACCATGTGAGGAATTTTTAAACAAAAAGACACCCAACTACCTTTTCCCAACTGACTTCAACCACTAAAGAAAAAACTTTTCAAAAATCTAACCATTGTCATTCAAATTTGTTGTAATTTTTCAACTTACAAATTTGACAACTTTTCCATTTTAACTCTTTATTGCACTATAAACTCCCTAATCACCTAAAAAAAACAAGAATGACTCCCCTAGACACTATAATGGCATTGAAATGGCCTTATTACATCCAAAGACTCAAACTTTCAAAGAAACCAAACTAAGATTCCCCAATTTCATGTCTTGGTCATGGTGCACCTGCACTAGATTCTTTGATCAAAAGTTGTGGATTTACACTAGGAATGGTACATTTACACTAGGCATGGTTCTCTTTCACACCCAAACATCTGGAATTGCTCTGAGCTACGTTCAACTGACTCGATCCATTAAGGGTCCAAAGTGCAAAAAGACAACAATATTTGATGAAGTATTAATCAGAAACCATGACACTTTCAAAATCTCTGTCTAAGCCTACGAGATCATGTTGGGCCCCTCTACAATAACCTCTTTCGGTTTTTGTTATCTCAGAGTAGTTTTCCCGTGGTGTCAAGTTTTCACTTGATGGAAAAAGTGTCAAATGCAAGCAGTGCAAAGTTTCAAAGTGGTGCAACTTTCCTTCTGCAACTCGTGTGACCAAACAGACTATTCCAACACATCTAAATAGGTATATTTACACTAGGCATGGTCCTCTTTCACACCCAAACACATGGAATCACTTTGAGCTATGTTCAACCTGATTGATCCCTTAAGAGTCCAAAGTACAAAATGGTTGCAAACTTCAGCATGTTGTTACTAGGAGACCGTGATGCTTAAAAACTTCTCGTGTGATTCTATGGGATCACATTGGGCCCTTCTACAATAACATCTCTCAGTTTTACTGTCTTAGATGAATTTTCCTGTGGTGGAAAATTTTCACTTAGGGAAAAAGTTGTCAAATGCAAGTAGTTGAAAGTTGCAAAGTGGTGCAACTTTCGTTCTGCAACTCGTGTGACCAAATAGACTATTCCAACATGTTCGAATAGGTTTTTTTACGCTATACATGGTCCTCTTTCACACCCAAACATGCAGAATCACTCTGAGCTATTTTCAACCAGATCTATCCCTTAATAGTCCAAAGTGCAAAATGACTACAAACTTCAACATGCTGTTACTTGGATACCATGATGCTTAGAAATTTTTCATCTAATCCTATGGGATTATGTTGGGACCCTCTAAAATAACCTCTCTTAGTTTTTTCTATCTCAGAGGCATTTTCCCGTGGTGGCAAATTTTCAGTTGCGGTAAAAGTTGTCAAATGCAAGTAGTTGAAAGTTGCAAAGTGGTCCAACTTTCATTTTGCAACTCTTGTAACCAAATGGATTATTCCAACGCATCCAAATAGATATGTTTACACTAGGTATGGTCCTCTTTTGCACCAAACACGTGAAATTGCTCTGAGCTACATTCAACTAGATCGATCCCTTAAGAGTCCAAAGTTTAAAATGGTTGCAAACTTCAGCATGTTGTTACTCGGATACCGTGACACTTAGAATCTTCTCATCTGATCCTATAGGATCGTTTTGGGTCCCTCTACAATAAACTTCCTTAGTTTTTGCTATCTCGAAGGCATTTTTCTGTGGTGGTGAATTTTCACTTGGGGAAAAAGTTGTCAAATACAAGTAGTTGAAAGTTGCAAAGTGGTGCAACTTTCGTTCTACAACTCGTGTGACTAAACAGACTATTCCAATGCGTCTGAATAGGTATTTTTATGCTAGAAATGGTCTTCTTTCACACCCAAACATGCATAATTTCTCTGAGCTATGTTCAACTAAATCGATCCCTTAAGAGTCTAAAGTGCAAAATGATTGCAAACTTTAGCATGCTGTTACTCGAATATCGTGATACTTAGAAACTTCTCGTATGATCCTATGGGATCATGTTGGGCCCCTCTATAATAACCTCTCTAGGTTTTTGCTATCTCAGGCATTTTCCCATGGTGGCAATTTTTCACTTAGGGAAAAAGTTGTCAAATGCAAGTAGTTGAAAGTTGCAAAGTGGTACAACTTTTATTTTACAGCTCGTGTGACCAAACAGACTATTCCAATGCATTTGAATAGGTATGTTTATGCTAGACATGGTCCTCTTTCACACCTAAACATGTAGAATCGCTCTGAGCTACGTTCAACTAGATCGATCCCTTAAGGGTCCAAAGTGCAAAATGGTTGCAAACTTCAGCATGTTGTTACTTGGATACCATGAAACTTAGAAACTTTTTGTCTAATCCTATAGGATTGCGTTGGGTCCCTCTACAGTAACCTCTCTCGGTTTTCGCTATCTCAGAGGCATTTTCCCATGGTGGCAAATTTTCACTTGGGAAAAAAGTTGTCAAATGCAAGTAGTTGAAAGTTGCAAAGTGGTGCAACTTTCGTTTTGCAACTCGTGTGACCAAACGGATTGTTCCAATGCATCCGAATAGGTATTTTTACGCAAAACATGGTCCTCTTTCACACCCAAACACGTGGAATCGCTCTAAGCTACGTTCAACTAGATCAATCCCTTAAGGGTCCAAAGTGAAAACGAGAAGCAATCTTTGACGGGCTATTACTCAAAAAATGTGACTTACGAACTCTCTGTTTGAGCCTACAGGATCGCATTGGGCCCCTCTACAATAACCTCTCTGAGTTTGTCTTATCTCAGAGTCATTTTCCCATGGTGTCGAGTTTTTACTTGATGGAAAAAGTGTCAAATGCAAGCAATGTAGTGGCCCCTGTATTGAATATTTCTGTTGCAAAGTATTTACATGGCTCGTACGGCTTGATAGTGACTCCAAATTGATTTGAATTGCTTTTTCAATGTCCTATCTATCATTTTGATTGAGTTTGATGTGTTCCCATTGGGGTTGTAGAATCTTATTGAGTTTTCCTTGTAGGCAAGTCTAAAACTCTAATTTTAGGCCTCTCTGCTCTTGGTAATTGAAGGCCTCCCATTAGGGTTGTAGAATCTTATTGATTTGAATTTGTGATCAGTAATTGAAGGCCTCCCTACTCTACATCACTTCTCTCCCATTGCAATTTTGGGTGGATTATTACTTTCAAAGTATTGGGAATGCTTTGCCTATTTTCTAGTTGGAAGTTGCCATTCGAGAAGGCTCATCTCTTGATATATTTTATACTCATTCTTGATCAATTATCAAGTTAATAATCAGTGTATTTATTTACAATTATTCTTCTCTTTTCAATTTGTGCAATTTTGGAATTTGTAACTCTACTAGTATTCCTAGAAATATTGAAATTGTTTAACATCGACTAATAAAGTTGTTTAGCATCAATAAATTAATATTCAAGACAAACCATGAAGGGTCCAACAATGATCAATGCTAGGGCTAACCAATTAATAAGTATACATGTGAATAAGTCAAGCATGTACATGTGAATAAGGGAAGCACAAGTACTCAAAAAAATGTAAGCCTTGAAGTATACACATGAATACATTGTATACACAAATTAATATAGTATATGCATGAATACAAGTTATACGCATGAAAACACGTAAATCACAAAGTATACATTGGAATACATGTAAGTCACAAAGTATACACATAAGTTGTAAAGTATACACTTGAATACACGTAACTCATATGTATTGAACCATGGATTTATAATGCAAATTTGGACACCATCAATAAAAATGATTTTTATTAACCAAATATCCATATAGGCATACATCAATATATGTCGATATAAGTATAAAATATAGGTACAAAATAGCTATATAGGCTTACGAGAATGCCATATTGTTGGAATATGTGCCTCAATCCTTACTGACATGGAACTCTTGAAGGGAAAAGTCCCTGTGACATTGTTTTTGTCTGGGTGACTAACTGTTCTAATTCTGCTTGATAGGTTCATGTCACCAAGACAATGTTGATGTCTTGCCAAAAATGACTATCGCTGTGACTCTCTGTGTTCGGCGTGGCCTTTTGTCGATCGAAAGAACTCTGGGCGATAGTTGATCTTATCAGGCTAACTCTAGGGCTTCGGCGAGAGGTCCCAACGAATGGTGAAAGTCTCACTGACAACATATAATCATCGGGGAGAGGTCTCAACGAAACCAAAAAGTCTCACCGATGGGAGTATTCTCGTGGTGCCTTTGCGGTGACAAAAGACTTCACTGAGAAGTCTTGGTGACTTGGATAAGTCATGCCGACAGTTATTGGTGTAGCTCTCGGTGCCAGGCGAAACGTCTTGGCAAAGTCAAATGTCTTGCCGACTTGGCAAGACATGGGCATTCGGTATGTGGTCTCGGCGAAAGACATAAGTCTTGCCGACTGGTGAATGCAGCACTCAGGGTGACTTAAGACCTCGATATAAGGTCTTAGCGAAGACGATAAGTCTCGCCAACTCGTCAATGCTCATTGATGTAACATGAAGGTTTGGTGAGAGGTCTTGGTGAAGGTCGGTATGTCTTATCGATGGAATGTTTGATCTATATGACTTGTGTGCATTTGATATGAGTCTCGTCAATAAGGGAAACTCTTGCCGATAGGAGTGAAATGGACATAGATGGTTTCGGTATGACATGTGACACTCGTTATGTTGTCTTTTCGACTGTCGGAGACTTAAGCCGATATCGATAGAGAAACTTTGTGGCATTGGGGAGACATTGTTAGTGTCTCACCGATATGCCAACAAAGTTTGATCATCGTTGACTGTGTGACTATCCTATGTGACATCTCGCTGGACCAATCAGAGGAAGTGATTTTTGAATGAAGGGCAATTAGTTTTTTGCAACTGTTGCGACGCTGGAGCCGAACAACATGCAAGGAAAAATCAATTGCTCGAAAGGAAACTATCTATGTTTGGCAATGGCAGATAAGGATGCACAAAAGACAAAATCAGAATGTAAATAAAATAAGTAGAACGATTCTGATTTGGCATGTATGATGAGAGAGTTGAATTGTTGAGAGAATTTTTCTGTAACAAGAAGAACAGTGAATGTAGCTACTGTGAACTAATACCAGAGAGTTGTATCTCTAATTGTATGTAATTTTTGTTACTGTAATACAAAGAGATTCAGTTTGGTGTGGTGGGTTTTTTCCCGAAAGGGTTTCCCATGTAAATCTGTTGTTCATTGTCTTTTGAGTATCTTCTCTGTTTCTGTAAATCTTTCATGTGTGTCTTAATTAGACTATAATTAGAAAAATTAAAAGTACTGTCTGCTTACTTCCCTATGGTTTTGATGTTAGGAAAGTTGTTTCCATACCGTTGCTTTCCTTACACATATGGGCATACAATGTCAAATATATCCAATACTAAATATGTACAAAAATACCATATAGGCATACAACAAAGGGCTCTGGAATCAAAAGTCATCGCTCTCCATTCTCTCAAAATAAACTCTTTCCCTTTTCTTGTCAATCGGATGGTGATATGTCTATCACTCGTTTATGCTACGGTCAAGCAGTGCTCTTGGTGCTCCTCCTAGGGTTTAGTTCTTGGTCAAGTCTTATTTGTTACAATAAGAAGTAAAGACATTAATATATAGAAATTACATTAAAAAATTATATATTTAACAAAATAATCACTTACCACCATCTGATGATCACTCTCCACAAGGGAAATATTCAAATTCCCATGCCGAGGCATGTTGAAGCCCTGTATAAACCATCCAAATAGAAATTAAACTATGAATCAATAATGGTTTGATTTTTCACTAACTAACATCTATAACAATGAATATAAATTGAAATTTAGTAATTTTCCTCATACCTCCCCTGTCAGAGCCATTGAGGTTTCTATAGTAGATGAAAAACCAATTTCCATTGCCATCTGAACATTCAGAGGTGTCTTTGCTTGCAACATCTGAAAATAAAACAAAAAATTATTCAATCACGAAAAATACAATAGCGATCCACGTCATGACTTATAATGTATGAGATAATGAATTTTTTTTTAGTACTTATTAAACTATATATTTTTGACTATCATGCTTACTATTTCCCCTATCCATATGTTATTCGAAAGCACGCGTTTTTAGGCTTTTACCCATAAGAACAAGCTAGTGAACCGTTTGCTAAAATGCTTTCATAGACATGTATGATAACTATGGTGGCATAGAGAAGGTAGTGAATTGTTTGAAAAAATGCATCAAAGAAATGGGGTCTCATGGTGATGGAATTCCATTACAAAAAATGCATGTCATGGCATTCCATCACCATAAGACTGCATTTCTTTCAGGCATTTTTTTAAATAGTTCATTGCCTTCTCTATGGTATTATTTCTTACAATTATGCTTTGATTGAATTTTTTAGAAGCATCCATAGTTTGTTGGAAAACACCTATTTTAGGCTTTTAGCCATAGCAGCAAGGAAGTGAGTAGTTTGATAAAATACTTTGGTACACATGTATGCAAAATGTGGTATCATAGAAAAGGTGGTGAGCTATTTGAAGAAATGCCTCAAAGAAATGTGGTCTCATGGTGATGGAATGACATTCCATCACCATGAGACTACATTTCTTCAAGGATTTTTTTCAAACTACTAATTACCTTGTCTATGCTATTGCTTACTATTATGCTTTGATAGATTTTTTCCAAGCATCCATAGTTTGTTGGAAAGCACCTTTTTTAAGATTTTAGCCATAGCAGTGAGGAAATGAACTTTTTGATAAAATGCTTTGGTAGACATGTATGGAAAATGTGGTAGCATAGAAAAGGTGGTGAGCTATTTGAAAAAGTGCCTCAAAGAAATTGGGTCTCATGGTGATGGACATCACCATGAGACCACATTATTTGAGGAATTTTTTTCAAACAACTCATTTCCTTGTCTATGCTATTGCTTACTATTATTCTTTCATATATTCCTTCCAAGCATCCATAGCATAGACAAGGTAGTGAACTATTTGAAAAGATACCTCAGTAAAAAGTGGTCTCATGGAATGCCATGACAAGGAAATACAATTGGAAGGTGCTCCTAGACTTATTACTTATGCTATGTGAAGTAATTGCATTACTGCTTATGTTGACTTTCTAAACAACTATATTGTAGTTGAAATTTTATCATCTATCAACATCTAGTTATTAGTTATGGAATGTGAATTAATGCTTTGAGTTTGAAAGATGTGCAATGCAACGTAATCAACAATATGAATATAAACTACACAAATTTATTAAGTACAATTCATTAGTTAAAATCTTTATTCTATTACCTACATGTAGGTTTGACTAAATCCATTGGCACTGGGAGGTGTTCCGTCAAAACCTCCAATATTAGCCTATTCAACATCCAAAATCACATATTAAAATACCATTCGTAAAAAAATGCTATTAACATGTAATAAATTCATAACTGTTTACTAGTTACATACCTCAATGGTAGGTGCAGTGGAGAAATAAGCAGGTGTGGGGCCGGTGTATCCAGTACGAACACTATGACCTTGCAATTTTATTAAAATCATAAAACTAAATTAGTTAATCTTTCATTTCAAAATTGAATTTTAATAGATTAAATTCAATCAACATGCTAACTTTTACTTGAGTATCAATGCCATAGGCAACATGCAAAATGTCAGCTACCCTTGCCATCTCCATAGTTGTAGATAGATCATGCGTAGCAACCTCCTGAGTGTTGGTGGGGTCATATGAACAAGTCGCCCTGCAAGATTGACACAAATGAGATCAAAGCCCACTACTCGAAGACTCCCCTGGATGGCATTGTAGAATAGGGATGGCATGCTAGATGACACTTTGGGTCAAATATTTGATGGCCTACAAAGTCTCTACGTCGGTACTCTCCTTCATGACAGAAGGGATGACGATGTGCTCATGAGGTGGCCTAGCAAGAGGTCATCTCCCTTACCACGTAGGATCCTGTTGTGCATTGGGTCTATCTTGAGCCAACCCCTCACCTCTCCCCCAGAAGTCCCTCATATCAAAATAATTTGGGATTTTGTTCAAGATGAATTCACTGTATAGTTTCCTAAGGTAATACTGTGAGACTTCACAATTGTTGCATGGCGGGTCATCAAAAACCATGTACCACCTATCCCAAAAAAAAATTCTAATCTCTTGGTGGTGGCACCAATGAATAGGAAACCTCTTCGCATTGAGGGAGAGATTTGCATTTTACCGTGGGCCAGTGAATAATGTACACAAATCACCTTTTGTAATTTTTAAATCTTTTACATATTTATATGATAATTTATCTTGGTAATAAGCCCTAGCCACTTGCCTCCTATCCTGCCAACTAGTTAATTGTTTGCTGATTGAATCTACATGTTTTAACATTTATTTCAGTGAAGTTCCTAGGGTCATTCTTTCCACGGTTGAACTGTTTGGATCGTTCAACCTCCTAATTAAATCCTCAATTTGTTTTTTATTGTTCTCAATTTCACTCATTAAGTTTTGTTGAGTGGTAGGAGGATGTTGAGGGATTGGTGGAGGAGATTGAGATTTTTGTCTGATTAACTTGAGGATTTTGTTGTTGTTGTTGTTGTTGTGCTTGTTCAGGATTTTATTCCTCTTGTTGTTGCTATGCTTCTTAAGGATTTTGAGGAGGGTTTGCAGGTTGATTAACATCTCCTACAAATTCAAAAATAAATATAAAAAACAACCTAAAACTAAAAAAATCAAAACAAAAAAAAAAAATCCTTACCTCTCATTCCTCCTTGTTGACGTCATGGCATCCTCACGATGAAACAACAACCGTTGATGAAGAATTTTGCAAAATACCTCCTCCCAGAATGCGAGTGTGAAAAATTGGGGTTTTGGCCATGGGCAAGAGAAAAAACATAGTCAAATGCAAGAATGAATTCATTTTATTTTTTTTGCTTTTTATAGGTCATAATGCGAACATGTTATAACACACTCACATTATAAAACACTCATGTTATAACACACTCACATTATGGGCTCATTGTGGTTGAGCCTCAGGCTCAACACACCAAGCCATAATGCGAGTACATTATGAATTTTCAAAACTTTTTAAAAAAGTTGGTTACAAATTGGTTACCCATCTTCATGCACCCACCCTGGTTATTTGTTGGAATATCATCATGGAGTCCTATGAACTTAGTTATAGCTTCATCATTTTCAAATATGTATATAGTGGAAGATTCTTGTTTTGAATGAATAAGGAGAAGATTATTCGTGTCTAGTGGAAGCAACTGAATCATTTGCAAAAGAGGAAGCTATTGGAATATGAATGGGATAAACTATTGTTATAAGCTCATGGATGAAACATAAAGGATTAGTTGGATCTTGATCAATGATAGGATGTGATTGGAGGATTTCCATAACTTGATCTTGATTCATTTTAGAGATTTCTTCATCATGCTTTGGATTGTATTCTTGACATAGATCTAGATTTAAATATGGGATATGAATAAGGTATTCTTGGATGGTGTCAAAATGTTGGCATGATGATGATGGATTTTGAGTGGACATGATAAGTCCTAGGAGGTATGATGGATCTTGGATTGAGATTTCTTGATCATAGATTAGTTTTGTATCAAGATTTGGATTATCTTAGAACTCATGGTTATTTATTAGAGATAGCCCTTGGAGAAAATGTTAAAATGTGTCCTTATAAATGAGTGGTCTGATGGGAATGGTGTGGAGTGATGTTGCGAAGGTCTTAGGGATGAGCGATAGGCTTTTCATGGACAATATTCTTTAATACGACCTTTCATAAAGTCAAATGAGGGGGATATGTTATGGTTAGATATGTAGTAAATGTGATTATGGTTGGATGAGCGATTTCTAGATATAGGTGGATAGTTTTGATCGTTATTTGGAAAATTCCTTTAATATATGTTCATTCCCTCATTATGTGAACAATGAATATCATAGTTGTGATCATTAAATTCCTAGATATATCATACTATGTTATCATAGGAATAATTGACTTTGTTATAGTCTCTTGTTTTACCAAAATTATTTCCTTTACCATGGTTCGAGATTGGATCCTTGTAAATTCCTAGATCATTATTTCCAAAAGTCCTAGAACATTGATCAATGCTAACATATCCTTGGTCAATGAGATCTTCAATGATATTTTTAAGTTTTATGCAATTTGTGGTTTTATGACCTTTTTTCCTATGGTATTCACAACGATAATTAACATTATACCATGAGGATTTAAATTATGGTTCATCATAATCTTTGAGTTCTAGAAGTGTGGTAAGATTTGGTTAAATTAATTTTTGAAGATCATCTCAATTTGCTCTCCTAAGGGAGTGTACTTGTAAGTTGTATTATTAGGTCTTGGTGGTCCTCCTAGAGGATTCATATTTTAGTTATTTTTCTGATTGTTTGATGGAGGTTGTATACTTTATATGTATGACCCCATTGTTGGTTAAAATAATTTTTTTATCCCGTAGGAAAGGTTTATCATTTGAGTTTTATGGTTGCTACCTATTGTCCTTATAGATCTTAAAAAGTCCTTTATTGATAAGTGCCTTTTCAATAGTGATCCCTTTCTTTGTGACTTCCTCAAAGGTGTTAGTACATTGCATAGTTAAATGGAAGCTGATTTAAGTATTAAGGGTTTGGATAAATATATCCATAAGTTTTTTTCTAGGGATAGGCCATTTGCATTTGCTAGCCTTATGCCTCCATATTTGTAGGAAGGAAGTAATTTTTTTATTAGATAAGCAAGGAAGGGCCCTGATCCCATACAAAACTAACAACCGAGAAAAATAACCCAACAAAATAAACTAGTAAAAGAACAACCAGTCAGAAACAACATAGGACTAGACTAGTGTTAGCAACCCAAGAGGAACATCAAGTAGGGACATACTAATGAGTAAGAATATTTGCATCAAAGCATAGAGGCCACTTATCAAAAGAAAAATAGCATATCCATAATAAGACTAATCAAAGACCACCAACCATTAAGCATAGTATTTAAAGCATACTACAAAGTCATACTAAAACCATCATAAACTAATATACTAAACCAATCTAAATCTAAAACAACTAAACTAATAACCATACATAATAAGGCACTACGACCAGTGAGTATTAAACAAAAGAAAAACATAGAGAAAAAAAATAGATTAAGAGTCTTTAATAATACTCCAATTCCTTTGAATATCCACCACAACATCCAACTAGCTCTCATTGAGCAACTTGTTCTCAAACTTATCAACTTCAGTCTTTCCAAGAGATTTCCCCTTTTTCTTCTACTGCTTCCTTATTTTTCCCTGCCCAGAAACTATGCCCATCACTACTTTTTTCATAATTCCATCAACCACTACATTGATATTTTTATAGCCTCTTTCATTTACTAAAAAAATTTAGAGTTGGTATCCTCATCAAGATGTCTTTCGATTTGAGCCATACAAGCATTGAGGGTTTCTATCTTAGAAATTAGGGTATTAAAGTCCCCATCATTAGTATCAGCCTACATAGGTGAGTTCTGCATTATAGTGTCCTCATCCTTACATATTGTGTTCTCATTTCTTTCCTCAACCAATTCATCCTCCCCAGTCTCTTTCTCCTCTCTTACCTCATTTCCTCCATCAAACTAATTTCCTCCATCCCTATCAGAATTATAGTCCACTTCCTAAAACTCCTCCTCCACTTCAGAATCAGTAACATTTGTTGGATGTTGTGGTTGTGTTGATGATATGTGGTTGTCATTGATGTCAACACTATTAGAATTATTGTATTGAAGGCTATATATGTCGAGGATATTGAGAAAATTGTTAAAGGAAGAGTTGTAGGCTGCCAGTGGAACAATGAAGGTCATGAAGGTTTTTTGTTTTGTATGTTGAAGATCAGTTGTTTCAGAGGTCCGTGTGAAGATTTGATCGTGCTATGAACAATTGTGTTCTAACAGTATTTCTGTGGGTTCTATCAGTGTTCTTTATTGAATTTTATGTGATTCTGATAATTTGTGCTGCTGCGGATGATTCTCTATTAGTTCTTGTTGTTTTTGAATGCTTCTAGATCATCCTCTATTCTTGTTGTACGTCCACATTGATCGGTGTGCTCGTGGTCGAAGATTTTTCTTGGTACATTTGGGATTTCATGTTCTTGGCCAACATGATGGTTGTAACGTGTTGCAGATGCTTGAAGATTAAAATTTGAATGTTTGGTGCACTTGAAGATATTGTTTTGGGTCTCATCATAATATTAGCTGATGGTGTTTGATTCACATTAAAATTTATTTGTAAATTTGGGCTGACATTGTAAATATGTTTTATATTTCTGGCCGAATAAGTTGATATATTTCATGTTGTGAATATTTAAGAGTAGTTGTTTGAGCGAAGTTAGTGTGTGAAAGAAGAGGAAATCTAGAGAAGGGAAAGTGTGTGAATATTGATCTATTCATTCGATTGCAAAGCAGAGTGAGAAGAAGGTTGAGTGAAGTGTGAAGGTTTTTTGTGCTTAACTGGAACTGTAATTAGGCTTGTGTAGAAGCTATTTTCTTAGTTCACACCCTGTGGATCTAATCCAAATTACTGTGCATTATTGGAAAGTGAGCCCTCTTGTATTTGAGTAGTGAGCTCTAGATAGTGTGCCTGAATGCATGTGCATTGCCATTATTATTCTCATTATAATTTTAACAGGGTATAATATTGTGGACTAACATCCACTGTGGTTTTTCCCCTAATAGGGTTTCCATGTAAAAAATCTTGGTGTTCTTTGTGTTTCTGATGTGTTGATTGTTTATGGTTTATTGTTCATTCATCAGATTTGAGATTAAGTTAAGTCTGAAAAGTTTAATATTCTGTGACAACTGATTCACCCCCCTTCTCAGTTGTTTGTCCTTGTTTTTCCAACAATTGGTATCAGAGTAGGTTCCTTTGAAGAAGATTAAAAGCTTGAGGTGATCTGAGATGGCATCATACAAGAAGGACGGTCCTAGATTTGATGGAATAAACTATTCATTGTGGAAAGCTAGGATGGAATGCCATTTGAGGTGTATTGGAGAACCCTTCTGTAAGATTACAAAGAATCCATATGTTATTCCTCAGAATGGTCCTTCCACTACTGACGAGATTAAAGAAGCTGTGAATAATGTTAGGGCTATGGAAGCTTTGTTGAGTGCTCTAACAAATTTAGAAATGACAAATGTGATAGGTTTGAAGACAACTCATGAGATGTGGCTGAAGTTGGAAACTTTGTATGAAGGAGATGTACATGTAAAGATGGTTAAGCTATAGAGTTTGAAAGGAAAGTATGAAAATTTGAAGATGAGTGAAGATGAAAATATTTCTTCTTTTATGCAAAGAGTAAATGAAATAGAGATGGGTATTAGATGTGCCGGTGGTACCCTAGATGGGGAAGAAATTGTAGCTAAAGTGCTTAGATCATTTCCTCCCTCTTACAAAGTAAAGGCTCATTCTATTGAAGAAACCATATCATTGATGAATATGACAAGAGATACACTGATTGGTAAACTTGCCACCTTTGAGTTGAGCGAATTTGGTGAATCTGTTCCCAAGACTGAATCTGCATTCAAGGCTACTATATTCAGAAGAAACAAGCAAAGATATGATCTGGGAGAGTGTTCCAAAAATTCATCCAAGTATGATGAAGAATTGAAACAACTTGAAGATGAAGAAAGAGAGGTAGAAGAATTAGAAGCACCGATTGTGAAAAAAGAAGGAAGAGGACAAGGTAAGTATAAAGAAGTGTTGCCTATTAAATGTTTTTCTTGCAGTAAAATAGGTCATTTTGCATCAAGGTGTCCTGAAAGAGTTCCTAGATCCAAGCCTAAAAAATCTACATTCCAAAATAAATGTTACTATGCTGAAGGAGTGACTGATGATGAGTCTGATAAAGATAATGGAAATGAAGATGAATGGGTGTTCCTTGCTATCAAGGAAAATAGTCTGGTGGCTACTGAATCTACTAAAGTTGAGAAAGCTTTTGCAGCCAAAATTGAAGAAAAGGATGAGTGGGTAATTGACAGCGGATGCTCACATCATATGACTGGTGACAATAGAAAAATTTTAAGTCTTGAGAAGTATGATGGTGGGGTTGTAAGATTTGAAGATAACAATGCTAGTGTGATTCATGGTAGAGGATCTATTTGTCTCGGTGGTAAGCATAACACTGATGATGTTCTTTATGTTGAACACTTGAAGCACAAATTGTTGAGTGTTGGACAGATGGTGGACAAGGGTTATCATCTTTAGTTCAAAGATGGAAGATGCAGGATACTTTGAAGATCTGGAAAAGTAATTGCTTCAGGTAAAAAGACAGAAGGTAATATTTTTCACCTGAACACTGCTAGTGAAAGTTGTTTAATTGCTCAAGTAGATGAAAGCTGGTTATGGCATAGGACGCTATGTCATGTGAATTTTTATAACATTGTCAAAGTAAGTTCCACTCAAGCAGTAAGAGATCTACCTAAGCTAGTGAAGCTTGCTAACACAATTTGCAAGGAGTGTCAGATGGGAAAACAAACTAGAGTTTCTTTTCAAAGAAAACAACATCATTGATATGGATTACTGGAGCTGGTACATACTGATCTATGTGGTCCCTCCAAGTTAGAATTCTTCATGGAGAAAGGTACTTTATGCTGCTTATTGATGATTATTCTAGGATGATATGGGTTGCTTTCTTAAGAGAAAAATGTGAAGCATTAGAGAAGTTGAAAAGTTTCAAGGCCATGGAAGTAAATTAGAAAGGTCTAAAAATCAAATGCTTAAGGTCAGACAGAGGTGGTGAGTTCACCTCCAGGGAGTTTAATTCTTTCTATGAAGAGCATGGAATCAGAAGATAGTTATCTACTCCCTGAACCCCTCAACATAATAGAGTTGCAGAGAGGAAGAATATAATTTTTTTGGATGCTACTAGAACAATGATGATAGAAGGAAATGTGCCTCATATCTATTGGAGTGAAGCTGTAAGCACTACTATGTACACTTTAAACCAGGTAAATGTCAATAGTAATTCTGGTAAGACTCCTTTTTAACTATGGTTTGGTTATAAGCCTATTGTTAGATATTTCAAGATCTTTGGAAGCAAGTGTTATATCAAGAGAGATGAGGATATAGGAAAGTTTGATGCAAGAAGTGATGGAGGAATATTTCTAGGTTACTCTACTAAAAGCAAGGCCTACCAGTGCTATAAAAGAAGATTAAGAAAAATGGTTGAGAGTGCAAATGTCAGAGTTGATGAGGATTCTACTAAATCATCCATACATTGTGGATATGATTCAGATGACCAGAAAGACAACACAAAAAAAGGGAAGAATGCTTAGACATAGAATCAAATTCAAATTGTGCCATATGTTTTGGTAAAACAACTTCCATTTGTTCCGATAAATCAAGCTAGTTAGGAAGTAGAGACAAGTGCAAGTGAAAAAGAAGGAACAAAAGAACTGGAAGTTCAAGAGAATCCTAAAACTCTAAGGTATGTAAAGCTAAATCATTCTGAAAATAAAATTATAGGAGACAAGAATAAAGGTGTGCAAACTAGAAGAAAAATTGCAGAAGAATATTGCCTGATATCAAGATTGAGCCTAAAGATGTCAATGAAGCTTGCAATGATGAACATTGGATGGAAGCTATGAAAGAAGAATCGATGCAGATTGAAAAAGAATGATACATGGATACTCTCCCAGACCTAAAGAAAAAAATGTGATTGGTACTAAGTGGGTCTTTCAGAATAAGCTGAATGAACAAGGTGAAGTGGTCCAAAATAAAGCAAGTCTGGTATGTAAAGGGTATTCACAAATGGAAGGTATTGATTTTGAAGAAACCTTTTCCCCTGTTGCCAGAATTGAAGTTGTTAGATTATTTCTTGCTTATGTTGCATCTAAGAACTATAAAGTCTATCAAATGGATGTAAAGTTAGATTTTCTGAATGGTGAGCTAGAAGAAGCAGTATATATTGAATAGCTAGATGGATTTCAACTGACTAATAAGGAAAACATGGTTTTCCAATTGAAGAAAGCTCTATATGGACTCAAGCAAGCCCCCAAAGCCTGGTATGCTAGACTGGACAAATACTTATTAAAGCTTGGATTCAATAAAGGTACTATTGAAAACAACTTGTATTTCAAGTTGGATCATGACAAAGAGTTGATTATTGAGGTCTTTGTTGATGACATTATTTTTGGAGGAGATGACAATGTATGTATGAAGTTTGCTGATGAAATGAAGAGTGAATTTGAGATGAGTATGATTGGAGAGATGATGTTCTTGCTGGGATTACAAGTTACTCAGTTAGATAAGGGAAGTTTCATATCTTAGTCCAAATATGTGAAAGAACTGTTGAAGAAGTTTGGCATGGAAGACATAAAGCCTGTTGGTACTCCCATGGTGACTGGATGCAAGTTAATACATAATGATGATTCTCTTAAGGCAAATCAAACAAGATACATGTAAATGATTGGTGGATTGCTTCACTTAACTTAGACCAGACCAAACATTATGATGCTGTATGTATGGTTGCTATATTTTAGGATGATCCGAAAGAATCTCATGTGACTGCTGTAAAGAGAATTTTTAGATACCTAAAAGGAATACTTGATTTTGGGCTTTGGTATCCTAAAGATGATGATCTTACTTTGAATGCATATATTGATGCGGATTGGGCAGTAGATGTAGATGACAGGAAGAGTACTAGTGGTGGTGCCTTCTTCCTAGGGAAGAATCTGGTGTCTTGGTTGAGCAAAAAGAAGAATTCTATTTCTCTATCTACTGCTGAGGTAGAGAATATTTCTGCTGCAAATAACTATACTTAGTGATGTGGATGAAACAAATGCTAAAAGATATTGGAGTAGTATATGATGAACCTATTGCCATATATTGTGACAACTCAAGTGAAATTAACATATCAAAGAATCTGGTGCTACACTCTAAGACCAAGCATATATCAATAAAATTTCACTTCTTGAGGGAGAAAGTGAATGAGAAAGAAGTAATACTGGAGTATGTACCTACCAAAGAACATGTTACAGAAATTTTCACTAAGTAATTTCCAAAGGATACTTTTGAGTATCTCAGAGGGATGCTAGGGGTGATTACCCCTCTTGATATGAACTAGAGATGCATTTATTTGCATCAATCCATGTGCTTCATAGATATTTCCTGATCCGGATTGATGTTTCCATTGCTACTACTCAGGGGGAGTAGTCAAATGTGCAGATATGTGGTTCATATCTTGTATGTGGGAAGGTAATTCTTATCTTTTCCTTTGATGTCAAAGGGGGAGAAGAGAAATGTGAAAAATACTTTAGGGGGAGAAGAGCAATTGAGGAGAAGAGTCAGAACCAAAGGGGGAGTAAGTGTAGCTGTGTTGATGGTATTTTTCACATCATGTGTTGCCATCAATGCCAAAGGGGGATATTGTTGGATGCTGTGGTTGTGTTGCTAATATGTGGTTTT
>VDFB02058157.1:0-20488 GCA_007258455.2 Sequoia sempervirens
TGGGAAATGGCTATTTGCTACAATAGCACCAATCCAATATGGAATAGATTTTTAGGTACCTCAATTTATTATACATAAACTTTATTATTTATTAGAATGTGTTAAAGAAAAACTATGTTATATTATTTTTTGTTAACAAATTGAAAGTATGTGTGTTCTAATTTAATGCAAATGGTTGATGTTCATGTTATGTTTTTCTATATATAAGTTCCTATAATTTCAAGTTAATCTTTATAAAACTTAAAAACAAATACTTACAAAGCTATAAATATTAAACAACTACTACTTTTATATTAAACGTAGATATAAGAGTAAACAACTACTACTTTTATATCAAACATAGATATTATTATTGGAATGTGTTAAGGAAAAAATTATACAATTGCAAGTGAATTTATTATTAAAAAAATAAATTACATCACATTATGAAATTAAATAAAAAATACCCTTAATGATGAAAAATATGCACCTCAAACAAGATAACTTTTGACTTATTTTATATATATATATATATATATATATATATATATATATATATATATATATATATATATATATATATATATATATATACATATAATATTTAATATATGTATGCTAGTTTTAATTAAAGTTGTTGTTATGGATGCTAATCCAACTAGGCTTAAATGTAACTTTGACTTATTTTATATATATTAATATTTAATATATGTATGCTAGTTTTAATTAAAGTTGTTGCTATAATTGGTTGGGATTAAATGTCACACACTAAGCTTTGATGCTTAGTGTGGGGCCCTCCTATTTGCAACCCCATTTTTCTTTTCCCTTATGTTAACTGCCAAATGCACGGCCATGTGTTTGTCAAACTTGGAGGACTGTCAAGAACTTTACCTCGTCCCCCATAATATAAGTTAATGTTTTTAACTTATATTGTTTTACTTGTTCTTTATTAGGCAACTCTATTTTTAATTGTATAATATAATATAATATATTATTTTATATTATTTTGCATATTATATAATTTTTTTTGTTATATGTGTTAAATTGAAACTAAAATTATCTAAATAAATATTTATTTTTACTAAGTATATTACTTGTAATTAAAATTGTTTAAGTGGTTTTTACTAAGTGTATTTATAAATAAATTATATGGTTTGTATTTTTTATGTAAAGTAAATATTTATATTTTATAAAAATTATGACTTATTTTAATAAAATAATTTTTTTTAAATAATTTTGAGTAATTTGATTAGTTAATGTATTTTATTTTTTATTATTATCTTTATTAAATTGACAATTCATCTATAACCATCAAGTATTTAATCTTATTAATTATTAATTTGCATCTCATATTTTACAATATTTTTTTATAATATGATTGAACACAACACCTAGATAAATTATCTAGGCCATCAAACCCCACTTGTTAGTAAAACCAATGCACTTAAAATTGTCCAATAAAAATAATGCAATATATATTTTAACCATAGAAAACATAGAAAACATTGGGTTGGGTGGTGGGGACACCCTTGTCGTATACAAAGACATTAAAGAAAAAATCTAATAGTTAGTTGTTTTATCCTTCTTTAATTGTATTCTTATAAAAAAAAAGGTACTATGAAAAAAGATTAAAATTTAGATTGAAATTTTAAAATTTTATATTTAATTATTAAAAAATTATAAGAAATATTTAAAGTAAATAAATAAAATAAAATTTAAATTGTGTTATTTAACTCTTAAGTGAAGAATAAATAAGAATTATTTAAAGTAAATAAATAAAATAAAATTTAAATTGTGTTATTTAACTCTTAAGTGCATAAGAATCTTAGATTGAGATTTTATATTTTTATGGTTAATTATTAAAAAATTAGAAGAAATATTTGTTAGTCTTAGATTATGTTATTTAACTCTAAGTTTGAATAAGTTGGTAGTTAATTTATTTGACTTTTATTCTTACTTTATGTAAATTGAAAGAAAATTACATAAAATTCTTATGTAAAAAGTTTTAAAAAATATCATTAATCATGAATAGAGTGTTTGATCATAAAAGGTCAAAAAATTAGATATTCATCACATAGATAAATGGACAAGTGGATCTATAGCCACCAAGTATTTAATCCTATTAGGTATTAAATTTCTAAGAATGCACTAAAAGTTGATACCTTATAATATATTTTTATAATAATATGAAGACTAAATGACATAATATATAGGGGAAAAAATTCAAGCCTTAAACCCACACTAATATAAAGTGAAACTAATGTACTTAAAATTATTTAATAAGATTATTAATATTTATTTCAAAGTGTCTCAAAAAAATAATAATAAACATTTATATTTAAAAACATGTGGTTATAAATCTAAATTTTAACCAAAAGACAAAGTATTAACAATATAATTGTTAATTGTCTCATCCTATGTATTCCTATAGAAAAGATAGAGTACTATGGTAAAAGAAAGATATGAGGGAAAATTTTGGATTGAAATTTTAAATTTTTATGGTTAATTGCAACTTATAGAATTTTTTTGTTTTATATTATCTCAAAGGCAAGTAGTGGTATTGTTATTTTATTTTATTTGTACAAATGATTTAATCTTATTTAATTTAAATATCTAATGTGGCTAAACACACCTCCTAGATGCACCACACTAAATATTTATTTAATCTACAATATTATAATATATTTTTTTATATAAGGTGTACAATACCTAATCTCAACACTTGAAACCTCACCTAGAATCCTTGTGAAATCCACTATGTGTTAAGTTTTCTAGATTTTTATGTTATTGGGATTTCCCATACATTCAAGCCTTCTTTGGCATCCCCAATCCACAAATCCTGAAAACTATTGGAAGGTCTATGTGATTATTTTACAGAGAATTTTAATTGTTACTTGGTTACATCTTTCCATCCACCTCAAAGATTTGAAACCCCACCAAATCCTTCATCAAAATTAATCTAAGTATTTTGGAGTGTTGGAGTTCTTAATCCCTTGTGAATAATTTGCAAATAATATTATGAGTAATTAAATACATCAAATTTATAAGGTTGATGATAGCTTAATCCTCAATAAAAAGAAGATGAAAATAAGTTTTTTTTATAATATTATGATAATATTATATTATTATATTATATAATGTTTATATATTTTATTATGATTTATATTATATTATTATATTATTATCTTATAATATATCATATCATATATTATAATATTATAAATAATATAATTTAATATAATTATATATAATACTATAGTTTTAGTATAATAAATAATACTTATATATATAATATATATAATACAAACATAATTTAATATATTATATATTTAAACTATTATATTATAATATTTATATCTAATATAACAATATAATATTTATAATATATTATATTATAGAATTTATATATTATATAATATAATATATAATATAACATATCATTATTTTATATTATATTATAACAATATTATATATAATATAATATTTAAAATACTATATTATAATATTTATATGTAATATAACAACATAGTATTCATAATATATAATATAATATTTTTAATGCATTAAAAAAATCATCAACTAATCAAATTATTCAAAATTATTTTTAAAATTTTATTTTATTGGAATAAAGCATATAAATTTTATAAAATATTTTAATTAAAAAAACTAATATTAAATTAAATCATTTTAATTTGAATTTAACACATATAACTATTGTGCACACATTATATAATATGCAATATAAGATAAAACTATATAATATATTATATTATACAATTAAAACAAATAAAGTTCTCTATATTCCTTCAAGTCTCACAAACATGAGTATTTTACAATGGACTAATAAATGCTACAGACCCATTGATAGTGATTAATGGCATGATGCATGGATGGATGGCGGGTGCATTTCCCAGTTAGCAAAAGAGGAAAATATAACCCTATTGGAAAATAAGATTGCAATTAGCAGGGCCCACACTAAGTCAACGCTTCGTGTGTGACATTTAAGCCCAATCCTATAATCCTGTTCCTTAATCACATTTTCCATCTCTCCTCATGACAATATATATAATATAACCATATGCTTATTTATGTATCACTGTACCTTGATTTGAAAATAGTGGGTCTCTCCTTGTATGCCTACCACTTGTATTCCTAAATCTCTTGTTGACTACCACTAAAGAAGAGTTTGTGTTGGAGACAATATTCAATACATAACTAGTCTACGCCACAAATCCATTGTTAATAAACTAAAGTATGAATGTGGAGTGAGTGCAAAGCTATATCCTTTAGAACTGAAATATACTTCAAAGATTCATTTTTTATTTTTTTCGTATTCTTGTGATTTCAAGTCAACGAGAGTTAGGGCAATAGAAATATTGGTAAAAGACTTGGAAGTATTTTCTTCATTCAATGAGGAACTATTTGCTATAATGGTTCAAATTGAGCTTCACATAAAGAAGTTCCTTCAAATGAACAATGATTACATTTTCCTTGTCTCACAAATTTTCATATAATTAAAATGTGTTTATTCCCTGATTAGTTTGTTGTTTTGTGGTATGGAGCAAGGAGTTTAAGTTGAAGAAAAGACTATTTGTTTCATGTTGTAGTGGAATTCACGTTTCTAACAAGAACTGTGCAACCACACATATAATTTATTTATACACCTTTTATTACTTATCAATATATAGTTTAATTTAATGAGAAAATATGCAGTGCACTTAATTGTCTGCCATATGGTGCAAATGAGCACATCAACTACATCAAATTTCTATATTTGAACATTATGAAAAGTATAAGAGAGTTGGGTTAGATCATTCTAAACACCTCAACAAAGAACTACAAAGAGGTGCAAATATTTAGGTTGCATAATAAAGACATTCAGTAAGGCATAAATATGTCTCTATGCCCAGTTCTAGATAACCAAAATAAAATAACAAGATTGTATAGCCACAAGATTGCTCTTTTTAATCGTTTGCAGGATGAGGAATGCATAATTGGATTCCCAATTTTGTTGTGATTTCTGCCTACCTCTTCCTCTTCATCCTTCTAGCTGACCCTTTACATGTCATCCATGTTGTGGATCAAAAATGGTGAATGAGTTCCATTAGATAAATCACTATTGCACGCACTTTGAATCATATAGCAGATTAACATAGAAGACATTTCTAAAGATTTTTTAAGTTACCACAAGCCACATAAGCAACAATTTAAAAAAAATGGCGAATTGTGTTTTGACCAATGAAATCACAATTTTTTTTAGATAAATTGTGATTTATTTTAAATAAATCATGATTTTCTCAATGTATATATATCTCTATTGCAAAATTTCCACTATCTGATGTTAAAAAATAAAATAAAAATGATTCCTTTTAATTTTTTAATTTGTTTTTCTTTTCATGTAATATAATTATTTTTTATTTTAATGTGTTTTTAACATTTTTCAGCATGGCTTAGGCCAAATTTTGAGACATTTCTTTTTTATTTGAGGGTACACTTATTGGATTGAATCACCACCTTCAAATTTAGCAATCAATTATTTAAGCCTCCCAGTAAGGGTTTAACTTCTTTTTAAGTTTTACTTTTAAATTTACAAGTAATTTTTTTATGTGCTAACCCTAACCATAAACCATAAATTTTTTCAAGGTTTAAGGTTAGGGTTGTAAGGTTTTATAAAATAGTATGCTACTACGTCCTAACCCTAAACCTATGATATTTTTCCCAACTTTTAGAGTTAAGGTTAGGGATTTTTTCGTTTTGTTATTAGAGTCTAGTAGTGCACTACAAAGTCTTGATCCCAATCCACATTTTTTAGGGTTAGAGGTTTGATTTTTTAATGCTTTAGTATGCCTTAATTGCAAACCTTCTTTTTTTTAGTGTTTAAAATTAGGGTTATGGTTTTTAACATTTTAGTATGTCATAAGTTTAACCCTAAATCCTACTTATTTTAGGTTTAGGTTTATGATTGGGTTTTTAATACTCTAATACATCTTAATCTCAATTACGATGTTTTTTTTTAGGGTTTAAGATTAGGTTTAAGATGCCTCACAACCTATAACACCTAAGGTTGAAGACCAACCAAATACAATTACAGTGACATCTGTAGAACATTTACAAGTACTAGTAAAGTGATCAGATAATGATCAACAAGCACCCGAATATTTCTTTTAACCTATAAAGTTGGCAAACATCTATAACATTCAGATGAACTATCTCATTTACAGAGCCAACACATTCCCATATACATTAGGGATTTGTATTTATGTTAAAACATGTTTGATTGAAATGTGTTTAATCACCTCCTTCAGATGTAGTTTGATTCATTAATTGATTATTTATTTGTTGTTTCAACGTTGTTGCTAAAACTTATCAAACACAACATATTAAAACATAACTATTCTATAACTTTTTGGCAGGAACTATTGCTCTTGATCCTGTAAATTACTTATCTCATGGACATTATTAAAAAAATCACTTCATTTTATAAAGATTGTCAATTAGTGTTTCACCAACTCATATAACAAAATAAAAATTAAAAGATTATTAACTATTTGTATAAGTATTCATTATTTATATAATTAGTAGCATGAATGGGTAGTAGAGTTGGCTTGGGCAGTTGGTTTTCTCCCCATTGGTCTTGGATTTGACTCTGCTCCCGGGTTTAAGAGGTGGGACTTCTTGCGGGTGGGGATCTCACCCGCAAGGGACTAGTCTCCCCTATCTGCCTCACCCCAAGGCGCTAGGCTGGGTAGGGACACCCCTTAGTATATATATATAATTAGTAATTATTTTATTATATTAAATAATTACAATTAAATTAATATCATTATTTATAAATAATAAATAAATATCATGTTTAAATTTTTTTATATAATATCTTGTTTTATTTATTAATTTTATAATGTAAAAGATATAATTTAAATATTTAAATACTCTATATAAAAATGCAATTTTTTAGCAATTATTAATTTAAAAATATAATATTTGTGTCTATTAAAAATCAATTTGATTTGTGAATTTGTCAAATTTAAGTTAAGAGATTTTTACAAATATATTTGTGTCATTATTATCCACTCTTTGGTATTGTAGTTAAATATTATTTAACTAGCATATCTATATTATATAGATCTATAGAAACCTAAATCTGTGCATACCTAACCACATTAGACCTTGTCCTATCCTAACAATTAATTAAATAAATATTACTTATTTATTTATTTAATTACATGATTAATCTTTAATTTCCATCTTTTTTTAGCTATTAATTAAATAAATATTATATATTTATTTATTAATCTATCTCTTGTCCTCAAGCTTCATCCAAGTCCAATACCTTTAGAAAAGTATTGGGCTTCATCCAAGTCCAATACCTTTATAAAGGTATCAGGCTTCATCCAAGTTTGATACCCCTTGTAGTATGTTACTCCTTTCATCTCCATTTCCTCGTATCAAACTGCTATCAAGTATGATGCTTTGATAGCCTATCAAGGATCAATTAATTCCTCCATCTCTTGAAAGTTTGACAAAGCTTTCCACCCACATTAAACCTTTATTTAAAGATGTGATTTCTAATACCTATCAAGTTTCTCTTTTAAGTGTGTGATCTCTAATACTTGTCACATTTCTCTTCCCCCAAAAGGCACTTGTCTAGATTCTCTGCCTAATGTGTCTTTCTCACACATGTGAGAAGACTCATTTTTCATAATTGGATTCAATCAAATAAATCACATATGTTAATTATCCATTGATCTTCCCCATCCTTAAGTGCATCAATCTAATGATGACACTTGCATTTTCTCATCAAATCCCAATCTCTTGGCCATTTCTAGCCATTGATCTTGGAATCCAATCTAAATCATACATTCCTCATCCAAGAAAACTATAAATCAAAGGCCTTCCAAACTATTATTGAATTGTCCTTATGTTTCCTATTTAATCCTTCATCTAGAGTCATGGTATTGGTTCACTGAGAAACCACACTTCTTCATTCATCCATAACTCATCTTCTACATCCAAAGAGAAAATCAAGAGGGAACACATAGGGCACATTTCCTCTTTTTCTCAATGTGAAGGAGCATTTGAAAGATAGGAGGTAAAAGATTAATAATCATTTAATCATTCTTGCATTCCCTATTTTTCTATGTCTTCATGTTATGGCATGCTAAGTGGTCTAACCTAATCATTTCTTCTAATTTTCTTGTGAGAATCTAACATGTGAGTTATAACATCATACCTTTGACATGTCCTTCACCATCTTTGTTCAACACGCAATGCTTTTGCTACACAATTTTATGCCCAGTCGCGGCTTCTTCTCTTTCTTTTTCTAACTTCTTTTACACAATTCCTCATGTTTTATTCTTTGTTGTGTGAGGTTTTTCTCAATTTTCATCAATTTTTCTCATCTCCAACTACTATTTTCTAGGATCAACACTCTTTTTTTCATATACCCTCTCTGTCATTTCATGCCTCTACCTCCCCACGTGGCTCACAATTTTCAATTTTCTACTCATTTTCACTTGTTTGTGTAGGGTTTCTCATTATCCTCATCCATTTTTACTATTTCTAACCTTTCTCTTCTAGGATTAACACATTCCTCTATATTTTTATTTTCCCATGTGATTTCATGTCTCTACTTCCCACTCGATTACAACTCTTTTCTTCCTCCTTTTCTCACCATTTTCTCATAAATCTTTTATTTGGCGTAGGGGTTTTCTTTATTTTTCATCTATTTTTATCATCCCTAACAATTATTTTGCAACATTAACATAATTTTTTTGTAGGATATTTTTAACTTCCTCCTTCCTCATTCAAATATGTGCATCTACAATAATATCATTTACTATTTTAGTAACATTTTTCATCTCTTCACATTCGTTTTTCTATTGTTTTCTAGTTTTGATTTATTCTACTCCATTTTTCTCACTAACCCATCCTTTTGTTCACCATTTCCTTCTCATTTTTGCTCCAATTTTCTAACTTATTTTTTGTAGCTTTCATATTAGCACCTTTGACCTGTAACTTGGTGCATTTGCATCTCAATACCTTTGCCCTGATATTCAGCACCCTTGCTCAATCAAGTCTTTGTTCATTATTTTTAAGATTGTAATAAATGATATTATTTATTTTAATAATTTAATCCTTGTTTGTGTAGTTTAAAATCAATGGTCAAAGACATTCCATTAAACTACTAAAATATTTGTGTTTGTAGATATGATTGTCCAAGGTACCATGTTTTTTACTAAATTAGTTATACACTAAATTTTAATAGGTAATGAACATTTTTTTTCCTACCTTGGAGTGATTGATGTGTATGTTCTCCTTTTTTCTATTTGTGCAATCTTGACGATCAATAATATCATCTTACTCTCTTTTATTTTCTTTTTTTATCCTAAGAAACCCAACATGTGTATGATCTCTCCTTACACTTTGTGTGATCTTGTGTGATAAAAAATGCTTGGATCATTCCTTTCTATGGGGCCTACCCAAGGATTTGATCACCTTAGGGGAGAACCCTAACTCTTGTGCTTTGACACAATATAAAAATCAAGGGATGAATCAAAAGGAATCCCTCTTGGAAGTAAAATTTTGTCAATCTTGGCTAAGCCCCCAAGAAATTTATACCTTGGGGAAGTGAATATGGAGAGTGGCTTACATTCTCTTCTCAAGTGTTTGACATATTTTCTTTTCATTTATATATTTCCCTCATGTACCCTTCAAGTAGATAGAGGAATCCCTTAGAATTTTTATGTAATCCTAGTCTAATACATATTGATCATCTTATTTTGTGGTGCATAAAGTACTATTGGGCCTGAGAAGTTACCCACAATGTACTTTCAAGTTGAGGAGATAAATTTTACCTTAGGAAAGGCTTTGGCCTCCAAGATAAGGGATGCATAGGTGGTACATGATTGTGCATTCCCTAGCTATCCACCAATTGATAGATAGTATATTTATGAGCCCACAAAATTTGTCACGCCCTCTTTACTAAATCTAGGTTGTTCTTGTGCTTGGAGTGTTTTCTTGTCAAAACCCATACACTATCTCCCCTCAATCAAAATTAATTTCTTGGTGTGATTTAAAATCCACCCCTTATTCAATAAAATAAACCTTCATCCATCTAAAACCAAATCCATCTAAAAATCAAACCATCCAATATAATCTAATCCAAATCCTTAAAATCACATTCCCCTAATCCAATCCCTTATAATCCACCCTCCCTTAATCCAACTTACCTTCCAATCCACTTCCTCTTACATACAATTGTACCCTTAATCCTTTTAATCCAATCTTCCCTGATTAAGCCAAAATCATTTCTATCCCTCTCCTTCCATACTTCATTTAAAAATCACATTCTTTTCATCCACCTTCATCCAAAGTTACATCCTTATTCATCCAAAAATCAAACCTTCCCTTCTACCATCCCCATCCAACCTCAAATCTTTCCAAATCCTCATTTTTTTTATCTTAATCTTAATTCCCCAATCCTAATATTTATCATTATTCCTCAAATCATCCAACCTATCATCTAATCCTTCATTCCTAATCTAATCAAAATCGTATAATCCTCTTAATCCATCCCCTAAATCATAATCATTAATCATCATCCTCTAATCCTCATCAAATTTATCTCCTAGTCCTAATCTTTCTCTATCATCTCAATCATCAAGTCTTCATCAACTTGATCCCCTTTTAATCCATTCTTACCTCCAAAAATCCAATTATAATTCCCTATCCTAATCTCATTTCTCTATCACACCTTCCTCCATCCCTAATCAAATCCAAACTCCAACATTTGGAAAATAAAATCAAAATACTACACCAAACTCCAATATTTCCACTCAACGGTAATCAAAAGGTTGAGCCCTTCACCCCACCTCCTCTCATCCAAATTAAATCAATTATCCACCTAAATCAAACCATACTAACCCTAATCAACCTTCATCCTAATAGACTCATCCAACCTCAATCAATCATTCTAAACCCCTTCTTCTAATTCAAATCCTCATCTAATCCTATTCAATCATTTCATCCCAATCATACATGTAATCTTCCAATCCAAACCAATTCTATCTCAAATTCA
Source organism: Sequoia sempervirens (assembly GCA_007258455.2). Lineage (NCBI taxonomy): Eukaryota > Viridiplantae > Streptophyta > Pinopsida > Cupressales > Cupressaceae > Sequoia > Sequoia sempervirens. The sequence continues at coordinate 11,057 of VDFB02058157.1, forward strand.
AACCTATCTAGAATTTGAGCTTTGACAAGTCAATCCTAAGATATTTTGATATCAAAATAAGTTTTAATATCCTCCATCCATCCTATTCCCTCCAATTTCCTCTAATAAAACTTCCACTTCATTCCAATATCTTTCATTACCATCCCATCCTTCAACCTAATCCAAATCCAAAATTATGTCTTCATTCCTTATTAATGATGATGAGGCTAGCCTCATTACCAACCTAAATATGATCCCTTTAATGATAATGTGAGTCTCGTGGACCAAGACACACTCCCCCATCCTTATATAACCTTGCATTGAGCAAGATCACAACAATCCCATGTCCTTCATCCATTATCTCTCAAAATCCTCAACCCACTAGTACAAGCTTCCCTACCAATCCTAAATTTTCATCCATTGATCCTTTCTATGAAAATTTATTCCTCCAATATCTCTTAATTCAAGAAAACTATTTCATAGTTAGGTAAATTCTATGCAATAGATCCAAAATTCCCCCATCCTCTCCCCTTATTCATTCCTCTAGCTCTCATCCTTTCCCAACCATTGACAAGGAAATTGGTTTTTCACTCAAAGATTCTCTCAATATACATCCATATCCCAAATCCCTATCTCTACTTCTTATCCTCATCTAAATAAAAAACCCCTATCCTATTCCATCCAATTCCTATTCCAATCCTCCATCCCTCAAAAATTTACAATCAAAACCACCCCAACCAAATCTTATTCCATCCACCTCCCATTCCCATTCTTCATCCCCCAAAAATTTGCAATGCTAACCATCCCAACCCAATACTATTCCATCTACTTCCTATTTTAATCCTTCATCCTCCAAGCCATTGTAATTCAATCTTTTATATCCCAAATTCTTTCACTCCACCTCATCCCAATTCTTTGATGATTTCCTTTTAGGACTATATGCAAAAGCCCAACTAACGAAAATCAAACATGAAAACTATGTGGTTATCCATCACCAATGTCTTAAATCTCTCAAATCCATTACATCAAAAATCCATAAATATTCAAAAGCCTCCTCCCATCCATGTGCACAATTCATAGATTCCCCCCATAAAATAATTAATAACAAAAAAATGCCACCCTCCCTTATCTCATCTAATAAAATCCACCTCTTCCAAGCATTTATACCAAAGGATGGTGTCCCATGTCCTCCTAATCAAGATCAAATCACCCCTTCAACTCCCTCTCATGATCCCCTTCCCAATCAAGATCAAACCATCCCTATTAATTCCCATCATGATCCCCTACCATCTCAGACTTTGCATACCCCTATAATCCCTTCGATGAGCCATCCCCCTCTCAAGATCCACAAATACCCATCAAAATCATCCATGAACCATTAGCCTATCAACTCAGTTCATCCATCTTCATCCATTTTGGTTTCCTTGAACAAACTATCCCCCCTACAACTCCTTATCCTCTTCACAATAGACTCGCATCTTGTTTCAACAACAATTGTATCTCATTAGTATTAGATTTATTAAAATATACATTTTCAAGGTAACGGGTTAGGTCTTCATGAGTAAGGTATCCTATAACCCATTCAAATTCAAGAAAATACATTCCATGGCCTTGGATATAAATCTCATGCTCAAGATGTTGGCAATCTCTCTCTCAATTCTAAGCACACTCCTTTCATCAATCCTTATCCCCCATATTCTAAATCCATTTTTGGGTCCCTATGTCCCAAAATCTACTGTATGCATCCTCCATCTACTAAATCCATTTTGGTCCCTTATATCCCAAAATTAAGTCCTCCATCCCTTTTATCCATCCTGGCTCCTTACCTTACTCCATCACCCACCCCATCACCCCCATCCTCAAATTTCCTTTTTCAACCAATTCTTCCATTATCTCAGCTAGGATCAATACAGACACATATCCTTGTACCTACTTCCACATCCCCCCTCTATTAGCCTATCCATCAACTATTAAAATACTCCATCTTCATGTACCCATGTCATTACTATTGGAAGCAATTTGGATGCCAAACCAAAAATGCATAAAGCCAAAAATCCACCAAAATTAATGGATCACCTTGTCCCATAAAAAAAGGAATGTTAAAACTATAATGAACCCCATGTTTGTATAAAAATAAATAAATCATAAACTATAATTTTATTTTCTTTTATCACAAATATAATAAGTAAACATCATATTCCAAGATAAATAGTAAAACTATAATGATCAACATCATTGCAAAGAATAAAACACCTAGATAAATTTTCATCTTAATATTAAGAATACATTTCAAGATTCATTTCACTTTTGCATTAGGACTAAAATACATGGTTTTCAAAATTTTCATATAAACTACATTTATGCTCAAAGTAAACAAAATTTCATTCTTACAAAATATCATGTTCAATTTTCAATTTTTATACAATTATAATATGAAATAATCAATGTACAATAAAAGATCAAATTGTCTCGATAATAATGTGTCTTTGAGTAACAAGCAATTGGCATATTAAGCTACTATGTGGAGGGAGAGTGTCATCTGGGTGATTTTATCTCCAACCACAAACTAGTAGTCCCCCACACACTTTCCTATTAGGATGGCCCTACCCTTCGCAAAAATAGTAGATTGAGAGATATGTAGCTATACCATGTCATTTGAGAACTAAGTGTAAGGTAATGACTCTTTTTCACAACTTATCACACAACCCTAGATACCCTCTAGCTAAGTATGACATATGGTTATCATGCTTGAACTATCAAGTGCCATTGACCAACATTGCACACAACTTATGTGTCACTTTGGACAAAGCATTTTGTAGCATAATCACATCCTAAAAATGAATTGTGGGTCATTTTTCCACTACTCCTATCGCAACTTGACTTGACACAATCAAGACAAGACAACTCAAATTCACACAAAAACTCAACAACTTGAGTGACAATGAAATCGAAATCAAAAGAAAACCCTTATCTTGGGATTTTACCATTCTCTTATATTTTCGGGTCTCAACACAATTCAACTTAAATAATTTAAGTCTTTTCCACAAACTAAATTGACAAAAAAAACATGTATTTGGTTATTGTTTCACACTTCATCGAGTTCTTACAAAATAAATACATGACTTATAAATATACCTACATATATGTGCGTACCTAAAGATCATTAAGTACACACATATACACATTTCTATTTATAATTGTAATCATTCAAATTGAATTAATTACTATCTTAACCTACATTTTAAAACACTTGAGTTCTCTTTGTGGAATGAGAATATAAAACTAATAATAATATCTTTATTGACTTACAAAATTGTCCATGTCAACATGTTAATAGTTTTTCCCTATTTTATTTAAAAATCAAACATACTAACTTGTAAAAAATTATAAGCATTCAATATATATTTCCCTAGAAATGCTTATGAGTAAGATTTCAAATCTAAGATAGGTTACTATTGCCTAATCATTTGAAAATATACAAACAACAATCGAGTTTGTTTTCTATTTTTTTCTATTCATTTTTTTGTATATGAAAAATAATCATTCAAATGACTTATTTATGTAATACTATACAGTGAATAATTTCTCCATTTATCTTTTGAAATATGCATACTAGCAGGGGTTATGATGAAATGGATCTCAAATATTTTTATTTATGTTTTCATGTGTGATAACAAATGAGTATACTTAGCTATCAAAATTATGTAAAGCTAACTTAGCATGTTATATATGTTCAATATATAAGGTGGCTATAAATCCTTACTTGACTTGTTTTAAAGATATCACTACCACTTAATGATTCAAGTCAACTATTGAGATATGCATATTTTCTTGTAGATAAAATTCACCATTGAGCATCATTAGTATAAACCTTGTATTCGTTGAATACTCTACAATATCGTATATTATGTGGGAAAATTGGTATCAACCCAATACTCTTTTGCACATAGAAATATCTTTTTTTTTTACATGGGCATATTTGTATCGACCTAATGCTCCTTTCATTGCATAATAGTATCACATTTATAAGACCAAATATATATTTCATCCTACCATTCCCAACACAACCATAAAATTGTTGCTAAAATTGAAAGATAATTGCCTAGTTCAATTCCAAGAACCTCTGGCAAACAAGAAGTAAAATAGAGTTTTCCTATTGATGGAAAATATCCATGATGAGTTTTAGGTTTTTTGTATTATTAACTCATGAACATATTTTCATACACATTAAAAGCATTATGCACTTGTCCTCACAAATTTCCCAAAGGAAAAATAGAGATTTTCGATAGCCAAACTAACCTAGAAAGTTCTCCTTTGATATGTTGATAAAATTCTTCCCTCCTCTTCTCCAAAAATCACCCTTTCACCTATAAAAAATGGAATCAAAATCATCATATTTTCTCTTCCTCTGCATTCTCCTTTTGTTAAAAATTGTATTCCCCCTTCATTCCCTTCTTCTTTGTCGTGACTCCACATGTCATGTATTCTCATTTTCATCCACTACAACTTGTTGGAGTGCTATGAGATTTTTAGGGAGAGATTAAGGGGAGAGTGGCAATAATTTTGAGATGCTGCTTTGCAATCTTAACTCCCCATTACTCAAGAATAACCTCTCTCTAAATTCTCATGCCCTTCTTTGTCCTTATATTTTTTAATTCTCAAATATGTAATTTATATTTTTTCATTATACTATATATATTTCATTACAAAAATAATGTTTCATTTGAAATTAAAAGGTTTGATGGTTTTCTGAAATTTATATCTTCACAACCAAAACATGTTCAATAGGTATAATAAGGAAAAAAGTTTAAACATTTGACCAAGAGAGATATTTCAATCTCAATTCCACACAATGACCTCAAAACTAGGATTATTATCTTATAAAATATATTTTGCATATGAGGCGACAACAATGAAAACCCAACCTTTTATGCAACCCTAAATCAATACAATTACAAAAAGGCAACATGATTAGTTTGGATATTTAACAAAAAAGTTATACATGACTATCCAATAACATTTAGACCAACGATGTGTGTGTGTGACAAGTTCTCAACACATGGTATGGATTATCAACTCTTCTCAATCAATTATCCTCTCCTCGATGATGCTCTCCCTCCTCAATCGAGAGGGAGACTAAAATAAAATCTATGTTCACCTTACTAAAACATCAAGGTAGTTGGTCTGGTTAGATTAAACACACATGTATATCAAATTGATTACCAATTCTTATAAATTAGTAACATCATAATATGAATCATGGAATCTCTTTTAATCATTTTTACATTCAAATTTGGTATTAAATTTACATTCACATGGGTTCATGAAAGAGAAATAATCATAGTTTTTCCATTTATAGGACTTCTAAATATATAAAAGAAAATAATTCCCTTTCATAGAATCATCTAATTACAACAATTTAAATATTTGAAATAAGTTTTCACTAATTGATTCCAAAAATGGGGTGTAACAAAAACAAAGAAAAATCCTATTCGAGAGAAAAATAAATCTAAAAGACCAAAAAAGTCTATGAAGCAAAAGAAAATCACAAAAACCATGTGGATTTAAAATTGGCATGATCTATGAATTTCCTACTCCAAAAGCTTCCTCCACTCTTAAATCCCCTCACTCCCCATCTAAGATTCTTTTATCTTCCAAATCCATTTTGGGCCCCTATGTCCTAAATTCCACTATCCTAAGTTCATCATCTCCTAAATCTATTTTGGGATCCTATGTCCCAAAGTATGCCTCTACACATCCATCTAAATTCAAATTCAAAATCCCCTTCTACTACAAAACTCCACCACCTCTCAAGGCGTGTGCCCATGTTAATCCTGGCAACATTCACTCATAATGCCACAATCCCATCAACCATCCACAAATCTTCCAACACCATATCAACTACCCTCCTCCATCACACACCCTTAATCTAGTATTTTTTAATAGATCCTATCCCTACCCCATCTCCCCATCCTTTTCATTCTTTAACATGCCCATTGTTCTACCCATTTCTTTTACTATGTTTTACTCATAAGTGCAAATTTAAGCTACTAACATTATGAGTAATAATTTTTTTTTCCTTTTCATATGAATAATAAGATGCACACTTGAAACATAACCATTTCAAACTTTCCCATTGCATAACAAAGATTCATTTCAATAATTCAAGTAACGATTTCACATTACATAATTTCATGATAATATTTCCCATATACAATTTCTCAATAAGAATAGAGATACATGTTTACATGAACATAGCTTCCATAAGCTTAATGATATATAATTATAACATAATACAATGGTCTAGATGCCCCCAATGTTGGTGCATACCTCCTAGATGTCCCCACCACTGGTGCATACATTCTAGGTGTCCCCAAACTGGCACTACATCCTCAAATCCTACTCAACAAATGTATGAGGGAGAGCATCACTCGAGCACTTTTCTACCAACCATGGACTTATTGTAGTCCCCCACACATCTACATAACTAGTAAGATGGCCCTACCCTTCAACGAAGAGATTGGTTTGGTAACCCCATAATCCTGACCTTTCTAAGCATAGTGTTGTGCCCTACATATCTAAAGCTACCATACATTGGTTTCCTTGCCTAAATTGCAAACATGGATCATTGTGAATTGACAGTGTAAATGGTGGCTACTTACACTAATTTGGCCAAAGAATTCAACACCCAGTACTTTGAGTGAGATTCATTTATCCACCCACCCTTAAGCTCGATTTGGTATTGACCATAAACGTAACATGCATTCAATCTAAGGTGATAACATAACAAATGTTTAACAAGATAATTCCCTTAACCATGAATTACCCTAACCTTAGGAATATCCAAGATCATATTAACTGATTATCTAGGTTACACCCTTTCCCATGGATTTCTCTAACCCCAGGTATAACCACACTAATCATACATGTACATATACTAGTGTCTAGATATGTTACCCCCTTTCCCATGGATTTCACTAACCCCAAGAATAACCATGCTAACCCCTTAAGTTCAAAATGACATTTTCATAAGAGTACTATAAGATAGCAACATATTCCACCTCATGCAATATCCATATATAATTAACGAACTAAGCATAGTTCTAATAGCACTTAAGCCACACATACTTCACATAATATAAATGTGTTCCCAAATAATAGGGCTTCACTGCTTCAAGACTCAAACAAGAATCACACAAGAATCCTCCTTACTTGGAAGTAATTAAGTTCATAAGCACAAGCATATAATGCATTTCTAAAGATTATTCCAAAAAAAGGAAATAAATAGGTTCATAAGAACAAGCATATGATCATGCATTCAAGACTATTCCAACACAAAGAAATATCTAATTTCATAAGAACAAGCATATCATGCATTCGAAAAGCAATCTTTCCAAACAAAGGCATTATAATCAAATAACCTTTCAAACATAAATAATGAAGGAATAGAAATCAACATGCTTGGATATAGAGTTCCAATTGATATTGTTGCTTTCCAACCTTAGCCTCCACAACCACAAATGCTATTCCTTCTATGTTCAACTAGACTCCAATTCTAGCCTCCTCTTAAGAATTCTCAACAAACTCAACTCACAAAACAATTCTTTCTCTTTCACTAAAACTCTCACAATAATGCTTGCACGAAAATCACAACAGAATAAAAACAGAGAAATCAGAATAAGAAATGTAACAAATGGTAGGGAGAGAACCTCTATATATACTAAAACTTGAGCTTCCAAAGGCTACAAACAAGCTAACAATTTTGACACCTTCCTACTCACATGCAAAAACTTAGCTGAATAAACTCTCTAATTGCAACACATAACAATCCTCATACTTCCAATGGCTGAGTTGACTTCATTATTTGAGACAACATGAATCTTTTACCAAGTCAAGGGACAACAATGAAATGCTACAGGTTTCCTATTTAGTTTACAAGTCGACTACCCTCTCAAATCTCTACCATCTATGCTTTGATTGAGTTTTATGGTTATCGTATTGCTTTTCTAGATTTAGGCATAGGTTAAGACTTCTTATTGATTTCACACTACAAATTTGGTGCCACATATTAATAGTTTAGTGCCCTTTCCTCAAACGCAATTCAAGACTAAGTCAACACTACTTTAAACTATATTGTTTCAATTGGGATTAAGGTGTCTCAACCTTAGAGTCCCAATAGTGATTTATTTGATGTAATTAATGTATTTATTTGTATTATTTAATTGCCTATGGTGTCATATCATTAATTTGGACCCGCTGGCTGGGTGGAATTTCCATTTAAGGTGACTGAATGACACATAATCATCCCACATGGACATAGGCATCCCACTTTGGAATCTATGACATATGATAGATTTTATGATGCATCATAAGGCATCTTTGAATGCATGGGAGAAAGTTGGCACCCAAGTTGAGTTATGATAGGTTGTAAGAGAATCGGCCATTTTTAGTCAATTATGACAGATTCTCTTACAGTTGTAAGTGTTTTCAGCTATGATAGATTCTATGACAGCTGTAAGATGTGTAAGGCATTTGTCATAAGCTATTTTTGGCATATTCTAGGTGCCCAAGATTGGAAGAAGAATATTTGCATGTTTGACCATTGTAAGGGGTGTAAGCGAATGTTGTACATGTGTCCAAATGCATGTCTAAGGTGTTGAATATTGTGCCATGTGGATTTGGACACCCCTCACCTTCTAGATGCTTCTTGAAGCATGTATCTCTCTATAAAATGAGTGCCTTACATTGTAGAATGCATAGTTTGTTTGCAAGTAACAAAGTGCTGCCAGTATCACTCCAAAATAGGTGTTCATGTTGAAGAACTTGTTGAAGAAGCTTTGTACTTGGTGATATCTTGTATTCATTTTGAAGTAATAGAGAAAGTATTGTGCCTTTAGAGGGTGAGGTTTTTTACCCAGAAGGGTTTTCCCCATGTATGTTTATTGTTGTTGCATTTGTGTACTTGTTATATTTCCATTATTCTCTATGTGTATCTCATATTGTAATAGCATAAGGTGTTAAATTTTTTTTTTGTAACTCTCCCCTACTTAGATTAGTGTAGGAAGTTGTTTCCACTGACCCGACTTCCTTTTAGTTGGTATCAGAGCCTAGCTAGCCTCAGCTCCTTTGTTGGGTTAGAAGGGTTTTTTGAGCTTATCTTTATTTCAGTGGGAGTTTTGCAAAAGTGTTTGTCATGACCTTGTTGCAGGAAAGAGATGGTAGGCACATCTGGGAGGATTGAGATGGAGAAATTTAACGAAGGTAATTTTGAGTTGTGGAAGCTCAAAATGGAAGAAATGCTCATAGACTGTGACCTATGGGCTACTATTTTTGGAACCAAATTGTTAAGCATGAAATAAGAAGATTGGGATCTCATGGATAGGAAAGCCAAGGGTCTTATTAGACTATGTTTGGCTGATTGCATCCTCCTGAATTTCCATGAAGATAAAACTT